>PVJC01001964.1:0-85286 GCA_004026665.1 Murina feae | reverse complement strand
TAGGGGTGACCAGGACAGCAGGGGAGGGCAGTTAGGGACAATTGGGCTGACAGGGGAGCAGTTAGGCATCAATCAGGCTGGCAGGGGAGTGGTTAGGGGCAATCAGGCAGGCAGGCAAGCAGTTGGGAGCCAGCAGTCCTGGATTGTGAGAGAGATGTCTGACTGCCCGTTTAGGCCTGATCCCGGTGGTGGGATCAGGCCTAAACGGACAGTCAGACATCCCTCAAGGGGTCCCAGATTGGAGAGAGTGCAGGCTAGGCTGAAGGACACACACACCCCCATGCATAAATTTTGTGCATCAGGCCTCCAATATATCAATATAACAACATTAAGTCATAATAATATAAGTTTATAAATGATAAATGAAAGCTATAAAAAGTTATTACACAGATTTTGCTTTTTTAGTTAAAAAATTTGTTAGGGTTCATGATAATTTTAATTTTAATATATCAGAAATTACTTGAGGTAAGGCCTGAAAAAAAAAATCAGAACACCTATTATCATTAAAGGTCCTAAAAAGGCCCTGAAAGCAACTGTCAAGAAATCAAATAATTTCTCAACTCTGCAGAATGAAATAAAGTATTTTATGTGTCTCTTTGAAATGTAAACAAATCATATGATATCTTTGTTGTGGTCTGTTACCTTACAATATAGAAGTCAAGCATACAATATTCTAAGAAAAACTATTTTTTCCCTTTGACATAGTTTCAACAGCATTTTCTTTTAGTTTTGAAAAATGAATAAACATGCTTGTAAAAGTACTGGATCAGGTCATCTACTCTTAGTAATGGATTTTATTAATTACTATCTCACCCCTGTTAAAGTACTTTTAAAATTCTACTTGGAAAAAAATGCCTTGTTGTATAAGCCTTCTAATTGCTCTTTTACTTACTAAATAATTGCATATTGGATACTTAGGGAGGTCTCTTAGTTATGTTCAACTTTTAATTTCCCCTTTTAATAGGGCCCTACCTGGTTTGGCTCAGTGGAGAGAGTGTCAATCTGCCCACTGAAGGGTCCCAGGTTCAATTCCAGTCAAGGGCACATGTAGGCTCGATACCCAGTAGGTGGCATGCAGGAGGCAGCAGATAAATGATTCACTTTCGTCATTGATATTTCTATCTCTTTCTGCCTCTGCCTTCCTCTCTGAAATCAATAAAAATATATTTTAAAAAATAGGAACAGAAACTTTAAAGATATTTCCACAGCTGAACAAGTATAATGAATTGAGAAACTTGTGAATCCCTTACTTGTTCCAAAATGTGTAAATACTAGAATGACCATTTTCTTTAATAAAGACTATGTTCATTATGTAAGCAAGATTTATAGAAGGTAAATCTTTGCCCAGCAATAGCTAAATGAAAAACGTTAGCCATAATCTTCAGTTCGATTAAGACAAAAATATTGGCAGAGAGATGGTGATTATTTCCTTTTTAAATTGGTTGGCATTTCCTAGCTCCAGAAGCACTAGAAATACAAAGCTGACTGGGAAAAATGAGTTATTTCATGTTCTTTGTCTAATAAATAGCTCAGTAGTCCTCCCCTTAGTATGTGAACTATATCTTAATTTAATATGCTAATGAAATAATAAAAATATTTTTCTTTCTTGACTATTTATGTTTTAATGTTTTTATTTTATTTTTAATAAATCTTGATTGCTCAGATTATTACAGTTGTTCCTCTTTTTTCCCCCCATAGCTCATCTCCACCCAGTTCCCAGCCCACCCCATGCCCTTACTCCCCCAACACTGTCCTCATCCATAGGTGTTAAGATTTTTGTCCAGCCTCTTTCCACACCCCCCACACTCCTTCCCCCTGAGAATTGTCAGTCCACTCCTTTTTCTACCCCTGATTCTATTCTATTCACCAGTTTATTCTGTTCATCAGATTATTTATTCACTTGATTTTTAGATTAACTTGTTGATAGATATGTATTTGTTGTCACTTTGTTGTTCATAATTTTTATATTTACCTTTTTCTACTTCTTCCTCTTCTTAAAGAATACCCTCCAGAATTTCATATAATACTGGTTTGGTTGTGATGAACTCCTTTAGCTTTTTCTTATCTGTGAAGCTCTTTATCTGACCTTCAATTATAAATGATAGCTTTGCTGGGTAGAGTAATCTTGGTTATAGGTTCTTGCTATTCATCATTTTGAATATTTCTTGCCACTCCCTTCTGGCCTGCATAGTTTCTTTTGATATATCAGCTGACAGTTGTATAGATACTTCCTTGTAGGTAACTGTTTTTCTCTTGCTGCTTTTAATATTCTCTCTTTGTCTTTAGTACTTGGTATTTTAATTACGATGTGTCTTGGTGTGGTCCTCTATGGATTCCTCTTTTGGGGAGTTTTCTGCACTTCCTGGACTTGTAAGTCTATTTTTTTTCACTAGATAGGGGAAGTTTTCTGTCATTATTTCTTCAAATAGGTTTTCAATATCTTGCTCTCTCTTCAACACCCCCATAATTTGGATATTGGTATGCTTGAAGTTGTCCCAGAGGCTCCTTACACTATCTTCATATTTTTGGATTCTTTTTTCTTTTTGTTTTTCGGGTTGGGTGTTTTTTGTTCCTTCGTATTTCAAATCTTTGACTTGATTTTTGGGGTTCTCTAGTCTGCTGTTGGATCTCTGTATATTATTCTTTATTTCAGTCAGTGTATGCTTAATTTCTGCTTGGTTCTTTTTCATATCCTTGAGGGTCTCACTAAATTTCTCAGAGGTTTCTAGAAGATTCTTGAGTAACCTTATAACCATGGCTTTGAATTCTATATCCAGTAGTTTGCTTTCCTCTATTTCTTTTATTTGTGACATGTTTCTTTGTCTCTGCATTTTGGCCACTTCCCTGTGTTAACAGAGTAGCCTTGTGTGCTAGGTGTCCTATAGGGCTGAGTGGCTCAGCCTCCCCAATAACCTGAGGTGGCCACTCTTGGTGTATCACTTTGTGGGCTGTGTGCACAGTCTTGTTGTAATTAAGCCTTGATTGTTGTTGGTATCACTGGAAGGAATTGACCTCCAAGCCAATTGGCTGTGAGGACCAGTGAATCTACAATGGAAGAACTGTTGTGCTGGAGACACCTTTATGTAGCAGTACTTGCTTCAGTGGGGCTTTGGTGCTCACTGTGTCTTACCCTTGAGTGAGTTGCTTATGGATGTGAAGAGTTGTAATCTGGTATGGTCTCACACTGACCACTGGGTACACTGGATCTTGGGATCTTCAAGGAAGTGCAAAGTCAGCCAATGCCTTTGCAGGAGCTACAGCGAGATCTATAGGTTCCTCCTCTTTGTTTGGGGTAGGGGGTGCCCAGATGAGGCCCAGCTGTGAAGCAAGGGAGGCTGCTGCTGCAGAGCCTTGGGCCTCTTTTAGAAGCTTTGGAGCTCCCTGAACCAGCTACAATTAGTTATGTTATACTGTGAAAGGACAGGGCATTCGTATGCAAAAGCCACTGCTTACAGCTTGGGTGGGATTGTAAACTGGGTGGGGCATGGTCTCAGGGAATCACCAGGATGGAGCCAACAGCAATGGTTACCAGTCTGCCCGCACCCGGGAGGTTCCCACATCTCCGCATCTTTGTGTTCTGCGCCCCATGCAGAAAAAATGATCACTGTGAGCATCTCTGAGATAAAGTAGCCCTCACATTCCTGTCCTGATGCCAGACAGTCCAGTTTCTCCCCGTATGAGTCTGGGTCCCCATAGTCTTGCTGGGAACTGGAGTTCAAAGCAATCGGGACTTGTATCTCCTTCCTTATTGAGAAAAACAACAGCGTACCCAGTTGTCTGCCCATTTCGCATGCGTCTCCGTAACTCCGCACCTCCTACCAGTCTCAATGCACTTTTTTTCTTTCCTTCCAGTTGCAGAACTTCCACTCAGCCAGCCCTCTCATAGTTCTGGATGATATCTGTTCTGTCTTTTAGTTGTAGTTGTGATGTGGTTGTGAGAGGCAGCAAGTAAAGGTGTTCACCTATGCCGCCATCTTGGTTCCACTATTTATGTTTTTGAATAATAAAAATCTTAAGAGTACATTTGAAAATATAGTATATTGCTATTGCTATTTTGTGTTGTATATATTTGGTGTTAGAAATGTTAAATTTGCCAACTTTTAAACTATTATGCTGAAAAAAAAAACTGGTCAGTTATTTATCCTCTTGGTAGTTTAATAATAATTTTAAAAAATTGAGTTTCATACATAGGCAGTGAATAGGAACTATTGTATGAATATCTGAATCTTATGTAAACTTATCAGATTATTCACAATAAAAATTAGAATACCTAAACACTTCATTGATTATTACAAGTACTTCATAAATATTTATCAAAGCATTTTTCTCTTGATATAATGTAGAACTAATCATGTTCTGTAAAATATTAAGCCAGGAGAAATATTATATCATTAAAATCAAGAAAGAATCAGCTTTAGTGGATAGTGCTGATTTCTACTAGACTCTTCACCCCATTGTTCTCCCACCATTTTTTCTGTCTTTGTAGGCCTTTCACAATTCTACAAGGAAAGGGCTTATGGAAGAGAATACCTAAGTTTTAGAGAAGTAATAAAAGTTTATTGAAGTCACAGTGCAAACATTGACAGAATCTTGGTTCAAGTTCAAGTGGATCTAACTCACAGAGTATGTGGATCTTTACATTATACCATGATTTTCTCTACAGCCAGTAGCAATTATTCATACTACCATTATCACCAGCATCCCTGTGATTTTGCCTCCTTATTCTTTAAACTATAATTCTAACACCTCACATCAAAGTACTATGCATATTATAGTAGAATTGGGGATTCCAAAGGTCAAAGCCCAACTTGAAGGTGACTTCAAAGTTATGAATGAGGAAGCCTGTTCTGTATAATGAAAGCTTCTGAGAACTATGGATGTCAGAGTAAAAAGCAACCAGGAAAGGCAAAGTGTGACTTCAGGTTCTCAAATGCACCAGCTGTGTGCTAGCCCTATATCAGTGGTACTTCTCTATCTCATAGTTCTTCTAAAGAATTCATCTACATCAAAGCATTCATAAGCAGTGCAGATTTTACTGAAGAGTTTGTAGCAAAGATGGAGGATGAGATTTAAATTGCACATTATTCCAAAAACCTTTGAAGCTTCCATTAGATATTTATTTTCTGTTCTAAATCACTACCAGCGTTTCTCTTCCTCTTCTCCTTCACTACATGTTGCCCAAACTTGTTGACTCTTTCCTATTCTTTCTCTAATTTTCTCAGGATCCTCAAATACCTCTTCCTTTTAGAATGCTGAAAATTTCAACTGTTTCATGTACTGCCCCCAAATTTCACCCCAAGCCCCATGGTGATCAGAAGAATAAAGGCCTTCTAATTTATATCACCCACCTTCCATAGGAGCCAATGAGAAATTATAGTATTTTTTAAAATAAGCTTGGCTATCTAAAAATCACTAAAAATTATGTAGATTATTGTTACTGTGCCTATACTGTGCCTATTTCCATGTTAATTTTGGCTGTCTCAACTCAATCTGACTCTCACCTTCACTTTCTGTAAATCTTGAACCATAGGTCTAACTAACACCAAAAATTGGAATGGATCCTTCTTCCAAAGACATTATCAATAACAATCTAGCACAGTCTCATTTACCTAAAATTCTCTATGCCCTTGATAATGTGGTGACTACTTTACAAATAATTGCATCTAAACCTCCCAACAAGTCAATGAAGTGGGTGTAGCTCTTTACACCTGTCCCTTGGCCTTTCCCTTATAACAAATGAAAACTTTACTGTGGCAACAACACTTCTATGCTCACTAAGCATCCAAGAATGCGTTGCTGAATATCTGGGGATAGGTAGAAAAGAATTATTCAGTATTGACCTTGATCTCACATCTAAATGATTTAATGAGACAAAGACAGCATATCATACTTAAATTTAATGCAGTGAAGTTATGTAGTGCTTAATAACTTCTCAAGTGTTTTCACCTGCATAATCTTCCTTAATTTTCATAACAACCCTGAGAAGCAAATGTTGTTATGACACTATTTTCACAGATGAGGAAAGGAGACTCATACATTTTGAAAAAAATCTGCTAGCAAATGGCAGATGAAACAGCTGTCTTTATGTTCTTATCATTTCCTTCCAAACTTTATGTACTGTAAATAATATTATGATTATGTGTATAATACATGTGTGTATATGTATATATACATAAACATATATTAATATGTATGTATATGTGTGTGTGACTGTGTATTTCTTAAAGAAATGGCAACTGCCTTTCATGGTTAAATTATTTATATGGAACTAACAGCAGCTTAATAGTTGCCCCTTGAAATAAAAAGTTCAGGGACAGTGAATTGATTTATAATCATAAAATACAAAAATCTAATTTAATCTCATCACTTAAAGCTCATATTTCTCATCTATAAATGAGAGGTAATCATTATAGGATTTTGTGTCATTTCAAAATAAACTATTTTGATTTGTATAGGGGTGGATATTGAGGGGTGGGGGCCCCACAGTCTTTTCAGAGCTGAGGGCTTCTAAAATTCTGAACCCAGACCCAATTATATAGAATATTCCTTCAAGCTATATGGCAATAAATGGAAAAAAATGAAGCGGTAGCTAGACAAAAATGATGTCAGTGAAGAAGAATCAGAATGGATGGGAACACTGAAATCAGGACAACATAACATTTATGATATATGTTACCAAGCAAATATGAACTCCAAAGCACAGATTATGTTTCAAACATGAAAGAATTGAGAAGTGAAATGATGACAGTCATAACACAAGTTAACATGTCTCTAACACATGCAATATGCCAACAACCTCATACACATCATCTTGTATAATCCTCACATTGACTCCATGAAGCATTATTATTATTATCATCTGCAGTCTGTAGATAAGAAGTGAAGATTTAGAGAAGTTACACGAGAGCCCCCAGTCACCCAGCTTGTGTGTGGTTTTAGCCAAGGTTTTAAAAGCGTGGCCACCAGCAGCATTTTCTCAGGCACAAAGGGAAGGTGGAGAGTGGGAAGAATAAAATATGGAGCTGCTCATCCATTTCCTTACAAAACACAGAAATTAGTGTGAATTCCAAAATAAAATGTTGAAAAAAATAATTTATGGCAGCTCATGCATTAAAAATTGAGAAAGTTCTGTAGCAACATGGGCTTAATAAAAGGAATAAATTGACTTTATAAAGTAGACAGAATGTGTAATTTAACAAATGTGTTTAAGCTGGCTCTTCCTGTGGAGCATCTATGTGATGGGAGAGGGAGAGGGAGGCAGGGGAAGAGATGGGGAGACTGAATTGGAGAAGGGGAAGATAATGGCTGAGAAGAAAGGAAAGTGACTCATCCTGAGCGTAATGCAAGGGATTCTTACTGAAAGCAATGAAAAAAAAATCACAAAAAAGTTTAAATGTCATGAAAATCTAAAACATTTGGGCAAATATTTGACTTCATTGCTTAAGGTAAGGTTTGGAGAATGATTCTTTAGCTAATCTCTTCTTAGAAAAAACAAACAAAACAAAAACAGAGGCACATTAAGTCATTTGATCACAATCATTACAAGAAAGGTTTATGTAAAAGTTCCTGTTTCTCAGAGCCTCCCCATGACTCTTGCCATTTACATCACCATTTTTGAGTCCAGAGTATCGAAGCCAAGAACTGTGCAATCATGAATAAATAGCAAACATGCCATGGTGGGTTTATTTTCCTTACTCAGGGTTTTCTGTGGGGTGTATATAGTAGGAGTTACATCATGCATAGTCAATTGTATTGTTCATCATCTGATTATGCACATCCTTCCCAGGAAAGCTTCCATCTCTGAGATACTCAACTCTATTACCCAACTCTGAGGCACAATGAAAGATTCATGAGGACAATGCCAGTGTAGAGGTGTGAAATGCAAAATCCCCAGGAGAAGATGAAATTATTTTCATTCATTGCTCAATCACAATGTATTTCATATAATACAGTGTGGCAAGCTGCATACATGATCAAAAACTATATCTTTATAAACCATGGCACCTCATACTATACTTATCATCGCTACAGATATGCAGAGTAATGCCTCACCTGGGCAGAATGCTGATGAGAGTCAGAAGGCAGTTAAGTCTCTGAGTAGCTCCTACACATTTACTCCCAAGGTTCAGACCTCAAACTTCCATATTTTATTCAGTGGAGAGTTTATTAGATCATCACTCAGAACATTTTTACTTTTATTTTACACTAGGGACAGAGTACACAAATTTGTGCACCTTGAAAGGAACTGTGGGCTGTGAGGCTACAGTAGGCACAGAGGCGGGTCACAACCCATCCTCCGTGTCCCCGCACAGCCCCTCCCACCGCAGCCCTGGTCCCCTGTCTGCCTGCAGCCCCACTCCCCACTACTGCTCCCACACACTGATGGAGCAGCCCCCCGCTTGCACCCATGATGGTGCAGAGCAATTGGGGCCGGCACCAGCAGCGGATGCAAGCGGGTCCATCAGTGAGTGCCAGTGTTGGCTGCTGCCCCGATCACTCCTCAGGAGCAGGGGGAGGTGGAGAAGCCCTCAGGTGTGATCAGGGCTGGCAGCCACTGCTTGTACCCACTCATGGCACTGCATAATCAAGACCAACGCTGGGCACTGGCAGCAGGTGTGAGCGGCAGCTCTAGCGCCGGCTGTGGGTGCTAGTGCCAGATAGGACTGAGGCATGTGGGAGCAAAGAATTTTCAGTAACCACCAGAGTCTCGCCCAGATGACAGCAACCAGCACTTTGCCTTCATCTGGCACCCCTAGTCACCTGCTCCACCATCCTGCCACAGCCAACACCCGCCATGTTCGACACACGCCCCATGATGGTCAGCACACGTCATAGCGACTGGTTGTTCTGTGGTTTGTTTGGTTGTGTTTGTTGTTCCATTGTTTGGTCTATTTGCATATTAGCCTTTTATTATATAGGATACAATTCTAAGAAATTTGGTATGGCATAAGATTAATCAAAATAAAAAATCTCAGGCTCTTCCATTTACTAGCTCCCATGTATCAGGTAGTAAGGAATTTAATTTTTCAAAGCCTCCATTTTCTCACTTGTAAAATGGGTATATTTAGTAGGGTAGGTGAAGATGTAATCACATTTATGTAAAGTATAAACACAGAGTGCCCCAGACTTTAATTGCAGATTTGAATATATATATACTAGGAGCCTGGTGCACAATATATTGTGCACTCAGGGGGTCCCTCAGCCCAGCCTGTACCCGCCCAACCTATGGCCTGCCACCTGCCCATCACGCCCAGTCCACCCCCCACACACCAGCCGATACCCACCCATCGGCCCCACCCACCTCTCACACCCCAGCCTGTCACCTGCCCTGTACGTCCCACTCACCCTGCCACCTGCACTACACCTGCCTCTGCAGTTCTGCTGCCGGCCTCCATCTTGGCTGAGTTAATTTGCATTAATTTGTATACCGCCACTCTGATTGGCTGATGGGCGTAGCTTAAGTAAATTTCAATATTACACTTTTATTAAAATATATATATAATTACTGGTTTCAGAGTGGAAGGGAGAGACCAGACACTTAGTCCATAAGGGTCTATCCAATGAGCCAAACCAGCTAAGGCTGTAGATTTCTTTTATAAAACCCGGTACCACATTGAAAACCAACTATCTTATCTGAGTCTCGATCAAAGAAAGAACAATTCTTTCCAGTGAAAAAGAAAAATGGACTATTCAGGAATTATTAGAGAGTGATTATATATTCATCTTCATGGTGGAAACTTCCCAGGGGATTTTAAAGGGTAACTATAATTTATTTGATTATCTTTTGTTGCTAGCATTAATATCTCCCTAAAAACTCAAAATGCATAGCACTCTGACCCTCACTAGCACAGGGATAAACAGCCCTTCCTAACATCATTACACTGCATTCTAGCACAGTAATCAATGTCCTCAATGATGAACTGGGTCATCAGGAAATTATTAGATGTGTGTTCTTGAATGTTCTGACAAAGAAGACAAAGTAAATGAAAATGTTTAGAAAGATCACCATTTTGAAAAGTAGAATTTTTAAACAAAAATTTTCCAGGAAACTTATAGGCATAACCATTGAGCCAGTCAAGAAAAGTCATTCATTCAAAACAGAGCTGATCATGGTGCTCCAAGATAGGACCACTGTCTTCCCATTCACATATAAAGGTGGTTTAACCCTTTCAGCACTTGGACTCCAGACTACCAAAGTAAGCTTTACAGACAGAAAGAGTGAGTCACCCAAATAATGACCTTTTATGACTTTTGCTTATGGTACTAAATTGTTTATCTTTCCTATTGATTTGTTGAAGCTCTTTACAAAGCTCCATAAGGATAGCAAGGGTATTAGCCTTTGCTTCTAAGTTGTAAATGAATTTCCACAGTTTACCCTTTGTTTTATGGTTTTGTTTTGTTGTGTTTATTTGTTTATTTTTGTTGTTGTTTTGCCAAATGGAGGTATTAAATTTTAGTACAATCAATTGTGTCGTATTTTTCTTTTAAGAGTCCCCCTGAGTTGTTATCATGGAAAGAAAGCCTTTTTCCAATTCAAGACCATTAAAATGCCCCTTCATACTTTCTCCTACCAGTGGTTCTCAACCTTCTGGCCCTTTAAATACAGTTCCTCATGTTGTGACCAACCATAAAATTATTTTTGTTGCTACTTCATAATTGTAATGTTGCTACTGTTATGAATTATAATGTAAATATCTGATACACAGGAGGGTCTTAGGCGACCCCTGTGAAAGGGTCGTTCGACCACCAAAGGGGTCATGACCCACAGATTGAGAACCGCTGTATCCCTCTGTGGCTCTTGTTTCACATTTAATTCATTACCCAATTGTGCATTATGCAAGGCAAGCAAATTTCCTATAAAACATCTTTTTTGACAATATAATTCCTGGCCTCTTAATGCATGTAAATAAAAGCATGGATTTTTACACTATTCCTAGGTAAAATAAATCCAATAGATATTTCATGCTACTCTAAATTGTCAAACATTCTTATCTGTTAAAATGAGGAAACATTTTGGTGCAATGAGAAGGAAAGAAAACTAACACAGAATGCCTATAACAGGCTAAGTCCTGTCCTGGGTGCACTAGATGTGCCATTTCACTTAATCCTTATGAGGCTGAGACTTAGAGAGGATAATGACTTAGCCTGCAGTCACATAGCTGAAGTGGAGTAATAATTCAACCCAGTTTGTTCTAACTTCAAAATGTATATTCTTTCTATAGAGAGACACAGAAATCTTAGAACATGTGTAGGTGATACATGATTATAATATTTAGGGGTTAATGTTATTTTTTCCCCAAATGCTAATGCTTTGAACAACAATTATCATTATGTTGTATCTAAGATAGAGACTGAGGGAAAGTAGTAATATAAATGGGCCTTTATACCTAGGTAAGCTGAGAGATAGAAAATGTATTATCTTTTCTTTTCCTAATTCTGCTTTCTGAATTTCTAGACTAGAATTTAGTAAAGAGATGACATGATAATTCACAAAAGTTCTAGGCAGTTGTAGAATTTGGTACTTTCTAGGTATAATTCCCAACCTGTTACACTCATCTAGAATGAGTAAGAACCTACATACAAATGCTTAGTGAAATAAAAACAGAGAATAAAGTCAATTCCATTCATTGCTTTCATGTAGAGCCCACAGAAATATTATACTAATCTTACACACACTAAATTTCCTATTATTATCACATCCATACTAAAAACTTATAGCACTATAGGGCATAAAAAACATCACCACATACATCATCACAACTGATTTCCACAATCACTACATGAGAGGAAAGCAGCACATGTATATTTCCCCTGTTACTACAAAGTGACACAGTTGCACTACTTACCTAGATCCCGAGGCAGGGAAATGAACAAATGAATGAATGAGCAGGGGCTACAACTCAACTCTTGGCATTCCTAATTCAGTTCTTCCCACCATGCTGTTCTCCTTTAGAAAAAAAGAAAGGAAAAGGCCGCCTTTAATTTCAAAATGCAATAAAAGCCTAATAAAATGGAGTTTTAAAATGATTTAGTTTATTAACATCTGCTCTGAGACCTACCCAGTTGTAAAAAGAGATGTTGTAATCTCTGCCCCTAGAGCTATTTGAGACATTAATAGGACAAGTATCTGTCCTTGAGGATTGAAAAAATAACAGGTACACCAGAAAGTCTGCTGGATTCAATTCTAAGCCTGTAATTAATGTTTCTAAAGGGTTTACAACCACTGTCTTATCTTGTTGGAAAGGTTCAATTTCCTAAACATTGAGTACACCTTCTCTGTGCAAGGTACTGTGAGGGATACTAAATACAGTGGTAAGATACTTATAAAAAAACAATATTTACTATTGTTATTTCCAAAACTGTGAGATTAAGCAAGTTTTATTCATATCTCCATTTCCAAATTCTACATAATTTGCATGCGTTTGTTTTGGAATAGTAAGTAAATAATAGGATGCATGGAAAAGGCTGTAGTATAGTGTTGTTTTTTTTTCTACCAGAATCACCTCCCATGTTAAATTTGTTTGAAAATGCTATGCTGCCATGCTGAAAGATACAGGAAGCCAACACTGATTGAGTAATTACTACATTCAGGCCTTTTATTTATGGTTAGAAATATTAATCCTATTTACTTCTCAGCACAACTTCTCAAAGAAAATAGTATTACTTTAATTTTATAGAATTGAAAGCTGAATATTAAGGCGAGGCTATACAACTTTCCTATGGCCACATAAGGTGTCAGACCCCAAGTAGTGTATTCTTTTCACATTGACATGATACCTTTTTAAAAAAAATCCTGCAGACAATAGGCTTGTCCCTTGCTGAGAATACCAGTCTGATTTAGCACTAAAATAAAATTTATGTGAAGTCCCCAATAGTTTTATATTTATTTTTATTTGTAGTTCCTTAATATATCAAATCTCAATTCCTGTTGGGTTAACCCTAGTCCCAATAAACTACTGCATCAAAATCATTATATCCAGTCAACTGTTTTGCTTGTTGATCAAGTTTTTCTATTGTATAAAATGGAAAAAGTTGTCAACTATTTGTTTTAAGCTAATGTAATTCAAGCAATTTCCTCGACTGCTTCATAATTGATATTGACTATTTAATACCATCCTGACATTTTACTTTGTACATTTCAGATTAGAAATAAAACAGAGTAAACAGAAATGATTCAAGTTGAACCTAGAGAACTTCCCTCACTAAAGGAAAAATTCTAGAATTACAAATTAGCAAAAGGAAAGTGTCTTTTAAAGATCAGCATTTAGTCAGGAAAGGTCAAATGGAATAAATATTGATCATCAAGATGGTAAGGATTCCAATATATACAGAAAGACTAATGTTTACAGAAAAAAATAATTAAGATGAGTAGATATTTATTAGAAATAAGATGAATTCTAGACATCAGGAAATCGTATTCTTCTTAGATTCTTAGAAAGGCTTAGTGACTGGAATTAGGAAAAAGAGGGACTTCTCAGATACCAGTGATCTCAGTATTGGTTACTTGATGACACTCAGTTTGTGTATTTAGTTTGTCTGTTATAAATATTCCTAAAAATTTATGTCTAACAGTGAGGACTAAAAGCACCCTGAATGGTTTTCAAATGATGATTTTTGCCTCTTTGTACTATAGATATTTTTGTAAAATAACAATGGTCATGAGAAGAGTTTAGGTGGAGTAGATATACTTTTGCAAAAGAAAAAAGACAAAAGAAAATTTCTTAAAATCATTTCACTAAAGGAAAAAGAAAGATAGAGTCTTCCTAGTCCTTGTAGTCCATAAGTATTTGATTTGGGATAAGAAAGAGCAATCTAAAATCTTCATTCAAAACAGACTTCCGGTTAACTCTCCTTTCTTCTACACATATACACAAACACACACACGCACTCCAAACCATGCAAACCATCTCTGAAAATAAGTCTTTGTTCTATAGAGAATCACTATTGAGGACTCATATACTTATATTTCTAATGCTAGGATAATTTCAGTAGCATCATGGCTGAGAAACCAAAAATGGGTTGTAAGATTATTGCTAATCCACAAAATCTTTATTGATTATATTAATTTCTTATTCTATCTAATGTCAATTAAAAATAATTTTAAAATTGCACATTTAACTTTAACAGAAGCTAATATTCTTCATACTTTGGGGATTAATTGGGGTCATATGAAACATTTTTTTAGAAATGTATAATTTTAAACCTTATTTCAGAAACTCTGACTCAGTAGATTTGTAGGGACAGCCCCAGGAATCTATGCATTCCACCAGCATGCCAGGTAAGTCTGAAATAGATAGTTAGCACACCTTGAGAAACAGAGCCACTATGAGAACTTCAAATATTCACAAGTTCCAGCCAAACTTGGCATGAGAGTCTAAGAGATCATAATCCACAGACCTGAATAACCTGATGGTTTTCATCCTGGAAATCTAACCATCAATGAATTAATGCCATGCTAGAGGAAAGCAAAGGGAAAAGACATCGCAGAACAGGTGACTTCACCACATTCTCTTAGTAAGTTCTCACAGATGGACCTTGGCTAAAGTCTTATAGAGTTATAAAACTTGTTCCAGAACTTTTGCAGATCTTCATCATGTAAGACACAGAGCCTGATGTAAGGATAAAGGGTACAATTCAGTAAACTCTTATGACACCCTGACCCATGGTTGGCTAAGACCTAGCAAAGACTTTGACTAACTAGAGGCAAACCTTCTATGCTGAGACAAGCGCCATCCATGGAAATTGTGACTCAACCTGTCACAATAAGTATACAAACATTACATCTGGACTGTCATGGGCTGTCAATCACAGGATGTCTTACTAATTTTTCTGAAACCCAGAGCCTCATCATGCCAGAAGCAGCAACCACCTTGTTTACCCTCTTTCTTGGCAATCTTTCTCTGCATTATCATTTTGATCATTAATGTGCTTGGGTTGACATGAGCCAAAGAAAATTCAAATGCAACCCAGAAACAACAGAAATGTGTCATCCTGGAACATTCATGTGATCTGTTCAACCTGGGCACCTGCTTCCATGATGACTAATGCCAGATGTTTCAAGGAAAGATACAGCCTCGATTACACATCTGTTTCATGCAATTGTGCAATGATACATCACAAGGGAGTTTTCCTTTTCTGATCCTGTGTTAGCCATTAGTTATAGCCTAATATTTCAAGACATCAGCCCTTGAACTCATTACCACTTAATACTCTCCTGAACTTTGTCTTTATAAAACATAAAGAAATTAATATTTGCCCAATATGTTCCCTCATCAACTCTTGACCAAAGCAGTTATACTTGTAGAAAACCATTTCTGGTTTCCATTAAGGAGATGGCTGGATATTTGATATAAGGGCAATATATGTTGGTTACAGTAGGTAAATGGGAACTAGCTAACATTTGCAAATAGCTTGGAAATAAAAATCACTACACTAGTATTGCTGAAAGTTGATATAAGGAGTCTTTCAGAATCTGTATAGCAAACTGAACATAAAACTACAAAAAATAGTAATAATTACAAGGATTATAAATACTAACAAGTTCTTTTAATTATATACTCCTGAAAAAAATTCCATAAGCAAGTAGCATAACTATGTTTACTCAATTGATCAACAGAAATTTATAGAGTATCTTCTCTGTGCCATTCACTGTATTAAGTATTAGGGAAATAGTCATGGACAATGGTTAACATATCTATAATAATAAAAGGGTAATATGCTAATTAGACTGGACATCCTTCCAGGCATCATTCCAGTTGTCCTTCCAGATGAAGCTGGGGCTGGAGTAAAGCCCAGGTCCTGGGTGCCTGCTGGTGGCCAGAAGGAAGCAGCCTGGGTCCTTAGGTGTATGCTGGTGGCCAGAGGAGGGAAGCCTGGGTCCTAGGTGCTGGAGGGAAGCCAGTGCTGGCAGCCTAGGGAAGGAAGGTTTACTCTTGCGTGAATTTTTGTGCATTGGGCCTCTAATAAATAGGTAATATAACAACTAATTGAAACATAAGTTCTGAAGGAAATCAGTATGGTTATGATAGAGAACAACAACTACAGTAATCTTGGTGAATTTTATCCAAGAAGTGATAATTAAAAAGACAAAGATTAAGAAAATTACCCTGACCGGTTTGGCTCACTGGATAGAGCATCGGCCTGTAGACTGAAGGGTCCTGGGTTTGATTCCAGTCAAGGGCATGTACCTTGGTTGAGGGCACATTCCCCATGGGGGGTGTGCAGGAGGCAGCTGATCGATGTTTCTCTCTCATCGATGTTTCTAACTCTCTATCCCTCTCCCTTCCTCTCTGTAAAATAAATAAATAAAATATATTAAAAATAAAAAAATAAAACTAAGATCATGCCCAGAGCAAAAGGGGAATGTTCTAAGTAGAGGAAATAATGAAGCAAGTCTTGGTGTGTTTTAGGAACTGAAAGAAAGTCAGGTGCCTGGGAATAGGTGGAAATAGATGTTGGAGAACTTTGTGTATTATTGTAGAGAGTTTGGGTTTTATTTTGAGATGGGAAGCCATTAAAGCATTTATAATGGAGAAATGATAGGAACATACATTTCTAAAAATCACACTGAATGTAAAGTGGGGAATGTAATGAAGGAGGCAAAAGAGGTCTGTCATCACCGAGATTCTCTAACTTTAAAGTGCACACAAATATCTGGAGATCTTATTAAAATGCAGATTCCAGTTCTCTAAGTCCAGGATGAGGCAGAGATTGTGCATTTCTAACAAGCTCCCTGATTACACCAACACTATTATTGGTCCATGCACCATACTCTGGAACCAAAATATGAAATACTTTCATAGTCTAGTCTTTTGTCTGTTTCAAGTTGGTGGCTTGAGCTAGAATTAAAAAAATGTGGTAACAAAGAAAGTTCAAATTTGAAATCTATCTGGGAGTTACAATGAACACGTTCTCTATAGGTGTCTCTTGATATTACAGCAGAGGGTATATAAAGACCTCTGAAACCAACATTTCTGAAAGTCAAGGGAATTCATATCTCAAGACTCAGTTTGGATGAAGATAACAATTGAGGAATTAAATGTAGAGATGGACACCTTCAATGAGAATGCCAGACTTTAGCCTGGGAGTTGGGGAGAGGGTTGAAGGTGGTAGTGGATGGAACAGAAATGTTGCCTGTTTGTCTGACAGCCAGGGTATTACTGACAGTGTGTCGATAAGAATAGAAGACTATACAGATGCACGGGGAGGTACCTGGAACTGCAAAGTCAAAAGCTTCAAGTCTCAGTTCTGCCACATTCTGTCTCTGGAAAAACAATACTCACTAGTCTCTTTTACCTGTGTCCCTCATTTAATAAAATATGATGTAATGAGATCATGCACACGAAAATATTTAGCATGGGCCTATTATAAGAAGGTATTAATAAAGATCAATCAAATTACACTTATACATCTTAACAGGGGACCATTTTCTGCTTCTTCTGAAGATATAAAAAGACAAAAACATTTATATAGCCACAGAAGGGAGTTATTTCATATCACGGAGTGTCCCTATGCAACCCATATTATTTCTGCATTGCTAAAGATGTTTACTGACAATAAAGGTGGAAATCCTTTTCTTACTTAGAGACAATAAAATCACCTTTAAATTCAATATGGTCCAAGCTTCTGCAAATTCCACAAAGGTTACTTCCAATTTAATATAATAGTAGGTTAATACTGAACTTAAAGAGTTTATTCAGTCCCTTAGCCATACCTGAAAGGATCCCTGAAGGTAGAAGACTATTAAAAATCAGGAAAACATAGTTTGGCAAAACCAAAGAAGGCTTTTTCACCACAATAGCCGTCACAATTTTCTCCTGATGATTTGATATGTCTTCTACTGTTGCTTATTTGTTATATTAATTATACCAAGAAAGAGGCTTCATTTAAAGTCATTCCTCTTTCCCACACTCACAGAAGAAATGGAAAACAGCTGGTCATACTTTATAACTCAGGTCTGATGTGAAGTTAGGCTAACTTCAGTGACGTGTCTTTTGTAATTAACATAAAATATTTTCATACAAGCAAAGTTCCAGAAGTCTCCCAAAGCTGTTTGATCTCTAAGTGGGTAAATGACTCCTGTATATGTATTCTGCATCATTAACTCGTAGTGATTATAGATGTCCCTGTGACACAAAGACATTCTCAGCCTTTCAGATTATAAATTCAAAACAATGAGCTTCTTTATTCTATAACCTTAAAAGTCGTGGGCTTTTTATAGCTTTATCACGAAAGGAAAGAATTTATAGAGTATATCTTGGGTAGTGAGTTTGTTTACTCACTGAATCTTATGCCTGAAGTGAACAACCAGCACCTTCTCCCAAGCCTGCAGTATCTACTCCAGGCAGGCTTATGTAGTCTCTCTCTCTCTCTCTCTCTCTCTCTCTCTCTCTCTCTCTCTCTCTCTCTCTCTCTCTCTCCCTCTCCATCTCCCTACCTCTAGCTCCCTCTTTTTCTCCCCAACCCTCCCTCTACCTGCTATAACAATACTCAACTCCAAGAAGAAGGTCTCTAACATTTCCCTTGGCATCTAATCTGGCAGAAAAGAAACAATATTTTGGTCATTATCATTGTGCACACACTGTTAGGCCACATTTAGGATCATGCCCAAAATGTCACATGCAACTCTAGTCCTCTATAAGAATGTCTCACATAACATTTCTAAGTCAACTTCTCAACTACGCAGAATCCCTCAAACTCAAAGGAAATGTCCAGGTATTCCCAACCCCTGAAAAACAATCATTGTCCTCTTCCATTCACACTCAGGACACACCATCAGGGAACTGAATATTCCAACCACACAGATTATTTGAACCCTGCAAACTGGTCACTACCTCCACTTGGTGTCATGATAAATAATGCCAAGTGTTTGGGAAGCAAAGATGAAAAATCAAATCCTTCCAAGGACTTAACAGTTAGGAGCTTATCTCCTACCTGTACTTCTACATTGCTCTTACTCAGACTCTTCCTGCTTCTAGTTCAACCCACTTAAATCCATACTACACACTGACCCCAGAGGAAGACATCCTAGGTGCACATTGGATCACAGCACTTGGGCAATGGGAGAGTTTGAATTTAATACATCAAACCTATTGATATTCTTGTCTGACTCCCTCACTAAACTATAAAACCTTTAAGGCAGGGAACAAATCCTATTCATCCCACTAATCCTATAAACTAACACCAGGCATAGTATTTAATACATACTCCATAAATGCTTGTTGAATTAATAAGTATTCATTTTTCAAAACCACAGATTCCCAAATATGGAGATGAAGGAAGAAAGTGGCTAAAACATAGGACATGATAAAGATGCCAAACCACAAACCTCCCGTCATGCTCTTGCTCCCCAGAGTAGTTAGAGTAATATGTGAAATAAATACTTTATGTCACAACCACCTGCTGCATCCAGAGCCTCTGAGATCACATAACATCCCAAGTGATATGCAGGGAAATCATATTTCACACCAACACATTATTACTGAAACAAAGCAAAGCTCTAGATTTTAAGTAAATGGAACAGAATGATGTTTTCTAAACACAGTGTCACTAAAATGGATTTGAGTACACATCTTCTAATAATAACGTCTTAATACCCACATCTGCCTCCCTACACATGCACATGCACTACACAGGCAGAGATGCATGGAAAAACACACAAGGTTTTTGATACTGCAAACTTTACTGATATATGGGGTGGGGGAGGAACTTACCCCTAACTGCCATTTCTCCTCAAGTCCCCCAAAGTACATTTTAATAATAGTCATTACTGCCATAATAATAGTAATAATGTTTTGTGCTGCTACAGCACTTCTTAGATGATCTCAAAGCATGACTGCATCATGACTGTAAAAATTAAGAATGTTCATCTCCTGTAGAGATGGTGTTTATAAGAAGGGAGGTAGCTCAGACTTGCCTGACACTCACAAGTCAGAATTCTGAGTAGGCTTGCACAGATATGTTTCCTTTATTTAGCTAGAAGAGGGTGATTTTATGGACACATGTCAGGACAAGTCTCCAGAGGGGGCCAAGTCTCCAACACTCACTGACCTTATCAAGTACAATTTTATACTGATAAAGAGGAAGAAAAATGTTAATGATTCCATGGTTTAGATATGCAAAGTGCTTTTCAAGTCATGACAAAAAGATAGCCAGCTGCCCCATCTAGTCTTGGTCTCCAGCCTCAAGCCAAATTTTCCGTATGACTCAAACTTTTCCTTGTCCCCATTCCATGTGATTTTTCATAGCTTCCCCAATATATCCCTGCATGTACTACATGGAAATTATTGCAATGATCTTCCCATGATCCCAGGGAATTATGTAAGAGACTAGAAAACAGAAGGAACCCATTTTACTTTTCATGAAACAGATCCTTCGGTAAGAAGTGTCCTAAGTCATGTGAGGCTGAGGTATTTTTGCCCCAGTCTAAATTAGAAATTTCCCTTCCCACCCTTCCAGGATATATTCAATATCTACCAAACACTTATGAAGTACCAGGCTAAGGCACAACACTTGGAACTGTGATATGTAGAGATGGCTTCTCTGCCCTTGAGGCTAAAGATTATGAGAAGGAATAGATTAGTCTTGTTTGCACACTGTGGCTGACCCAAGAAATTTAGTCTCTACATAATAGCAGAAACATTAATTGAAAATACAAAACCTCATATTGCTCACCTTCTCAAAACTTTCTCATCACATTTGCATGATACCTAAATTCTAACCATGATCTACAGGGGGGTCCCTGGTTCTCTTGCTACCTGTTTCTCCAGTCTCAGTCTCTTCATGTGATCTTTCCATGCAAGGTTCACTCACTTCCTTTATGCTTCTGTAAGAACTTAAGTGTGATCCCACTTCAAGCTTTCTGCACTTACTGCTCTAACTTCTAACAATCTCCCCCTTGCCTTCATATAACTTGCTTTCTCATTTCATTCAGCTTTCTCCTCTAATTTCAACTTCTCAGTGAAGCCATTCTTCATCACTTCTAAAGTGGCCATCCCATCTGTGATTTTTTTAAATTTCTTTATTAAGTTATTACATATTTGTCCTTATCCTCCCAACCACCCACTCATGCCCTCACCCCCTGTTGTCTGTGTCCATTGGTTAGGCTCATATGCATTCATACAAGTACTTTAGTTGATCTCTCTCCCTTACTCTCACCCTCCCCTACCTTCCTTCCCTCTGAGGTTTGACGGTCTGATCAATGCTTCTCTGTCTCTGGATCTGTTTTTATTCATCAGTTTATGTTCATTATATTCCAGAAATTAGTGTGATCATGTGATATTTATTTTTTTCTGACTGGATTATTTCACTTAGCATAATGCTTTCCAGTTCTATCTATGCTGTTGCAAATGGTAAGAATTCCTTCTTTTTTACTGCAGTGTAGTATTCCGTTATATAGATGTACCACAGATTGTTTATGTCTATCTTTTAGCTACTATATATTTTTACCATACTTATCCTATCTGACATCATCCTATATAATAAAAGAGAAACATGCAAATTAAACATCCCTCCACTAAGCTCAAGCCATGCCCACAAGCCAATCAGGAGTGAGTATGCAAATTAACCCAACTAAGATGGTGGTGTCCATGGAGCTGGAGTGAGCAGGAGGCTTGGGTTGCTCCTGATGATGGAGGAAGCCAAGCTTACCACCTGTCCACTCAAGGCTACAAAGTTTCAATTACAGAAGATAATTAAATCTCAGGGAAAAAAAAGAAAAAAGAAGAGACTGGGAGCTTGGGTCACCGGGGGGCATGGACAGCCTGAAAACTGCCTTCAGCCATTCAACCAGGCTGGCCAGGCACCCCAGCAGGACGCCCCCACCCTATAGGGGTTGTGAACAGCCTGAAAACAGCCCTCAGCCCCTCACCCAGAATGGCCACACCCCCATGGGGTGAGAGTTCCTGCTATGGGCTTGGCCAGCCTGAAAATAGCCATCAGCCACTCACTCAGGCTGGCCAGGTACCCCAGTTGGGACCCCCACTCTGATCCAGGACACCCTTCAGGGCAAACCAGCTGGCCCACACCCATGCACCAGGCCTCTATCCTATATAATAAAAGGGTAACATGCAAATTGACCCTAACAGCAGAACCACTGGGAATGACTAGTCACTATGACACACACTGACCACCAGGCAGCAGATGTTCAATGCAGGAGATGCCCCTGGTACTCATTGTGCTCCCACAGGAGAAGCTCTGCTCAGCCACAAGGCAGGCTGAAAGCACCAGTGCAGCGGTGTTGGTGGGAGCCTCTCCTGCCTCCTCAACAGTGCTAAGGATGTCCGACTGCAGCTTAGGCCTGCTCCCTGCTGGCAAGTGGACATTCCCCGAGAGCTCCCAGGCTGCCAGAGGGATGTATGACTACCAGCTTAGGCCTGATCCCCCCAGGAAGCAGGCCTAAGCCAGCAGGTGGACATCCCCTAAGGGGTTTCAGACAGTGAGAGGGCACAGGCTGGGCTGAGGGACCCCTCCCCTGAGTGCACAAATTTTTGTGAACTGGGCCTCTAGTAATATATGTTTATCTGGTTAGTTGGTCACTACTGGTCTTTTCCACCAGATTGTAGGTTTCATATAGACAGTGATTTTGTTGCATTCATCACTTGTAACACAAGCACCTAGAATAATATTTTGAATATAGTGTCTGACCAATAAATATGTTTTATAAATTAATAAATAGTGGAGAGTTTCTCTATATCTACACTTCACCTAATGATACCATAGGATTACATATTTACTCCCAAATACCTTAAGGATTCTTTAAGTCCTTCAAAAAGGGAAGAGAGAAAGGAACAGATTTTCACTTGTTACATTCAAACACATCAATGTGGGCTGCAAATATTGCTCATATGCTTGAAAAGATTTTCTATGGTCATAATCCCATATTTATCTCTCTTTACATGGCAGGCACTATAGTAATGATTTTATGACAGGAGATTGGCTGTCAGAAAGCATGCTTCATTGATGTGTGTTGACCCAAGAACATAGATAAATTTAAATACTGTGCATCTTTTTCTACAACTGCTCCTTCTATTGCTCTTGAAGAGACTTAGACTTGATGCATTTGTTATTACCAAGAAAGTTTCCTCATGGGAGCAATAACAGGAACTGGATTGTTTTCATAGAGCTTCATGTCTATCTTGTTAGCCTCTAGAAGTCAAATTTTTGTATCTTGTTTCCCTATTGGGTATTTCAAACGATCAAAACAAGTTTGTGCAACTAAAGAGCTACTCAGTTGAATTCACCAATAGTTTGGATGCCTATTTCCAACACCCACAATTCTCTGTGCAAAATGTTAATGAGCAAAATGTAAGGATACAAAAGCTCAAGCCTACCAAAATGAACACATAAATTATGAAATGTGCCAAATAAGTGCTTTTGAAATTCTGACAGGTTCAAATAAGCCTTGGAACTTAGTATAAATGTCTCATTCATAAATGCCCCTAATTCTGTTAAACAAAATAAAACAAAACAAAAAACCCACTCTATTGGGCTGAGCTAAAGAGAATATCAAAATCTGTTTTTCCATCCCTGGCTTGTGGGACTCAGTTGATTGAGAGTCATCCTGTGCACCAAAAAGTCACAGGTTTAATTTCCAGTCAAGCATATGGCCAAGTTGCAGATTCAATCCCTGGTCAGGGTGCAAATGGGAGGCAATTGTCGATGTTTCTCACTCACATTGATTTTTCCTTCCTCTCTCTACAATCAATTACAAAATATTTAAAAACTGCTTTTCCATTTCTGAACTTAAAAATGGATCCAGAGCTATGCAGCTGCATACCCATATGTTCATTCATTCATCTTTCTCAAACATACATTGGACAAATATCTACTCTAGGGCAGACCCCCCTAGAACTGGAACTATAAGTATTAACAAGACATGATCCTTGCCCTTACTCACCATCTACATTAAACCAAAGTTTTTATTTATCTTCTACAACACTGACTTTTAGGTACAAATATATGTAGTCTAATGTTTCCCCAATTAATTTCTCTTTTATGACTCTCTACCAAACTTTCATTAAATCCTATTTCCTTGATTGATAATTTTTAGCCTGTAATTTATAAAGTACTTTCACATATAGCATTTTACTTAATTTTCATAACAATCTGTGAGGCAGATGTCATAAACTTCAGTTTAATGAAGCAGCAGCTGAACCACAGGGATGTTATGTCACTTGCCCTAGATCACACACGGTGTTATGAACAGAAATGACATTTCTGACTCCTCATAACTGCTCTGTGGTTTCCAGTTGTAAACTCTAACATCTCCTTCTAGTCTTTGGTCACACACTCAGTTAGCAGATATTTATTGAAATCAGCTCTGTGCAGTATATTTTGTTAGGCAGATATAGTCCATCCTTGACAATTTGGTCAATTTCTTCAGTTCTGAAATTGATCAAAAGAAGTTGTTCATCTCTGTGTTCCCTGAATTTTTTACTGTTTTCATTGATTTCACAGAGAGAGAGATGGAGAAGGAGAGAGAGAGAGAAACATAAATGATAAGAGAGAATCATTAATTGGCTGCCTTCTGCATATCCCCTACTGGGGATTAAGTCTACAACCCTGGCATGTGCCCTAACTGGGTAAACTAATAGAACCATAACCTCATGGTTCATGGGTTGATGCTCCACCACTGAAGCACATCAGCCAGGATGTGTTCCCTGAATTTAGAACTATTATCCTCCACAATCCATAAACAAATTTGTAAACTATCACATGGCATCTCACTTCTCAAGTACATGCTCACCTTAGCTCCACAGAAAAATCAAATATTTCTCCATAACTAGTATCAATGTCTAAATTCTCCTTTTATTTTGAATAGTAGTTCTTAACCTTAGTCATTTTCCACCATTCCCCAACTAGAGAGAAAAGTGAGTAGAGGAGAGGAGAAAGATAAGTAGTGGTATTTCTTGGGCAGAATTTGAGATACACAGGTGGCTGAGCAGCTAGATGCATTGGCCCCACAGTAAGTGCAGATGGAAGTCCATCAATATAAATGACTCAACCAAAACCCAGGTTACACAGATTGTTCAGTGATTTCTGGCATTTTTTAACCAAAGTCACTGCCCTCATTAGCTTCATTTTGCACTTGATTTTCATAGAGCTACTTTACACCCTAGTTCAGAGAGATGGCCTTTGGAATAGAAAAACAATGTGAAATTAAAAGCATATGCTTCAGTGTACTGGGGTCATGTCTGGGTCTGGAAATGGAAAGAGGGACAGCAGGTTTTTATATTCTCTTGTGCAAGTCCAGGACATTCTTTAAAATGAAGCAGTAAAAAAATATAAACATTTCCATTTGTCAAAGGACACCAAACCAAGATTCATCAAATCAGTGACTGTGAGAACTTCTCCAAATGGAAATATTTACAAGAAAACTGAGGCAATCATTGTTACCAAGAACTTCTGTGACATATATTCACCCTTCTCTTTCATATTCCAAGCAGATATCTCATGGCATGGAGAGATAAAGAAAACAAAAATAATTCAAGAGCTGCCCTGACCGATTTGGCTCAGTGGATAGAGCATCGGCCTGTGGACTGAAAGGTCCCAGGTTCGATTCTGGTCAAGGGAATGTACTTTAGTTGTGGGCACAACCCCAGTAGGAGGTGTGCAGGAGGCAGCTGATTGATGTTTCTCTCTCAACGATGTTTCTAACTCTCTATCCTTCTCCCTTCCTCTCTAAAAAATTAATAAAATATATTTATTAAAAACAAAGAATTCAAGGGCACAGGAGCTGAGTGAAGGGTAAAAAAAGTAGACAGAAACGAGGCTAGAGAATAGCTAGTATAAAAGAGAACAAGTGTTGGAATCAGATGGACATTGATTTAAATTCTGACTTTTACCATGTGTCTTTGGCCAAGTTGTCTTATCTCTATCAAATTCATATATGGAAGGGGGTTCCTCAGCTCGGCCTGCACCCTATCCAATCTGTAACACCTCAGGGATGTCCGACTGCCAGTTTAAACTGGCAGTCAGACATCCCTCTCGCAATCCGGGACAACCGCCTAATTGCCCCTAACCCCTGTCTGCCTGCCTAATCATCCTTAACCCCTCTGCCTGCTGGCCTGTTCGCCCATACCTTGCCCCCCTACCAGCCTGATCACCCCTAACTGCTTCTGCCTGCCTGATCACTCCTAAATGCCCTCCTCTGCCAGCCTGATCTCGCCCCTAAATGCTCTCCCCTGCTGGCCTGATTGCCCCTAACTGCCTCTGCCTCGACCCCCACCACCATGGCTTTGTCCAGAAGAAAGTCAGATGTCTGGAAGATGGCCAGTTGATATGGTCTAATTAGCATATTACCCTTTTATTAATATAGATAGATTATATAGGATAGGATTGCTTAAATGGGGGGTAAGCCTTTTTCAGCAGGAGGAGATGCTCTTGGCAGGCAAAAATACATAATCTCTATATCTGGACTGACAGCCAGCCATATCACTATACTGTCAAACCAGTCATTAAAAAATTGAATCACTTTCTTACACCTTACAGCAAACAGCTGTTGCCTTAAAACCCCTCCTCAGCCCCAACCTTAGGTTTTGCCTTTGCAGTTCACCCAGAGTAGGTTCTGATTGATCAATTTCTATGCCAGTCAGTGTCAATAGCCCTGCCTTCTAGACAGCCAATGGCTCCTCCCAATTCTAACCCAGATTTGGTTCTGATTGGTTGGTTTCTATGCCAAACAGCATCAAAAGCTCTGCCTCCTAGGCAGCCATTGGCTCCTTGTAATTCACCCAGATTTGGTTCTGATTGGCCAGTTTCTATGCCAGTCAGCATCTCTGGGCCTATCTCTGGGCCTGATCATAGAGGCAGGGCCGATCAGCAGCTGCTCTAGGCTGCTGGTAAGCAAGCTGAATATATCTGAGAGAGAGAGAGAGAGAGAGAGAGAGAGAGAGAGAGAGAGGCTTGGCTGCTGGAGGGGCCCAAAGAGAGAAGCAGGATCTGATCACCCTGCTTCTCTAATCACCCTGCATCTCTCTCCGGACCTCACCAACAGCCACTGCCATTGCTGATCAGCCCCTCATCTCTCTTTCTCTGAGAGGTCAGCAGTTCAGCCTGATCGCCTGCTGTGTGCACAGCCTGTCATTCAGTCGAATCTTCGGTCATTTTGGATGTTACAAATATCCTAACTAACAAAAGTGTAATATTAAAATTAACCGTTTCTTCAGGACAGCCTAAGCCACGCCCACCAGCCAATCAGAGTGACTGTATGCAAATTAGACTAGCCAAGATGGTGGAAGCCGCAGTGTGCGGCTTCTCCGGGGCTGCGGCCTTCGCCATCTTGAGAGCCTCCATCTGGGGAAGACATCCAGCACCCTGAGCTGGCCCATGGCTTCCCAGGTGGAAGCCTCGGGGGTGGGACCAGCCAGCCAGCCCCCCAGTCTCCTTCCTAGGAGGCCATGAGGTGGCCACCTGCCACCTGATCGCTTCCCAGGCAGATGGCCTGGAGGGTTAGTGGGAGCTGTGGCCAGCCTGAAAACTGCCCTCACCCCCTCATCCAGGCTTGCCACACCCCCTGGGATGAGGGTCCCCATTGGGGAGCTTGGCCAGCCTGAAAACAGACATTGGTTCCTCACCCAGGCTGGCCAGGCACCAGCAGGTGGACATCCCCAGAGGGGTCCCAGACTGTGAGAGGGCACAGGCCAGGTTGAGGGACCCTCCCTCTCAGTGCACAAATATTTGTGCACCAGGCCCCCTTAGTGTATATATATATATATATATATATATATATATATATATATATATATTAAACAGTAATATTGAAATTGACTGTTTCTATGGGATGCCTAAGCCACGCCCACCAGCCAATCAGAGTGGCTGTATGCAAATTAACCCAGCGAAGATGGAGGCCGGTAGTCATGGAACTGGAGTAAACAGGCAGCTTGTGTTGCACCAGGAGTAAGGTATCTTCTGGTCGGCTGGGCCTCTCTGTGCTCAAGGCAACAACATAGTTACAGCATTGTTGCAACTATAGAAGCCTCAGAGCTGAAACAAACAGCAGGCTTCCATTGCACCAGCGATGGAGGAAACTACCTGCCCAGAGTCTACTAAGGCAACATTCTTTCAATTATAGAAGCCACAGAGCTGAAGCCAACAGGAGGCTTCATTACCTGCCTAGGCCTTAGCTTAAAGGAACAGTGTATCAATTATAGAAGATAAATAAACCCCAGAAACCTGCTTCCAGCCAGCCTTGCTGGGACATTGGGTCAATGGGAGCTGTGAGCAGCCTAAAAGCCTGAAAACGCCCCTCAGCCCCTCACCCATGCTGGCCACATCCCAATGGGGTGAGGGTCCCCACTGGGGGGCTGTGGGAAGCCTGGAAACAGCCCTCAGCCCCTCCCCAGGCTGGCCAGGTACCGCAGTAGGGACCTGAACCCTGAAGAGACTGTGGCCAGCCTGCAAACAGCCATCAGCCCCTCACTCAGGCTGGCCAGGCACGCCAGCAGGTGGACATTCCCCGAGGGGTCCCAGACTGCTAGAGGGCACAGGCCGAGCTGAGGGACACCCCCCCCTCGAGTGCACAAAAAACCCTAGTATATATATACTAGGGGCCCGGTGTACAAAAATTTGTGCACTCAGGGGGAGGTCCCTCAGCCCAGCCTGTGCCCTCTAGCAGTCTGGGACCCCTCGGGGGATGTCCACGTGCTGGCATGCCTGGGTGAGGGGCTGTTTGAAGGCTGGCCAAGCCCCCCAGTGGGAACCCTCACCCCATGGGGATGTGGCCAGCCTGGGTGAGGGTTTGAGGGCTATTTTCAGGCTGCCCACAGCTCCCATTGACCCAATGTCCCAATGAGGCTAGCTGGAATCAGGTTTCTGGGGTTTATTTATCTTTTATAATTGAAACATTGTTACCTTGAGCAGAGGCCCAGCCAGCTGAGGCAGGCAGTTTCCTCCAAACAGAAGCCTCCTGTTGCTCTAGCTCCATGGCTGCTGGCTGCCCTCTGGGCTGGGTTAATTTGCATACAGCTGCTCTATTGGCTGGTAGGTGTGGCTTGGCTGGTGGACATAGCTTAGGTGTTTCAGAGTGATGGTTAATTTTCATATTACTCTTTTATTAGATTAGATATATATCAAGAGTAAATGAGATATTGAATGAAAATATCCAACATAGTGTTTGAGAGGCCAGTCTCTCAATAAAGAGAGGTAGTAATGATTATTGTTGTTTATGTTAGAGTAAAAAATTAAAGAGAGTAAAAATGATGTTCTCACTGAATAATGTCATTCTCAAACCAGATTTTTAAAGAAATTTCTATTTTTAAAAGTCTATCTGGATATGCTAGAAATTTTAAAATTGACTACTAATTACTCTATTCTGATAATTCTATAATGTATGGGTAGAAATTACACCAAATAAAAAAAATATTTTAAGTGCATGGTGATTCTCAATCTTCTATGCTTATCAGAATCACTTGTGCATATTTTTTTAATCAACTCCCCAGGCCTCAACTCCACAAATTTGTTTTCAGTAGGTCTAGGATAGGACTCAGACACCTGTACAGTTTTTTAAGTTCTATGGGTCTTCTGATGTCCAAACAAGGTTGAGAATTGCTGTTATAAAAACTACATAAGTTTGAACATTCTGGCAATATAAGGTTTTGTCCCACCATTACCCTGAATCAGTGGAAAGCATCAGTAGGGGAATAAATACACATTCAACACAGTAGCCTTCTTTATCAAATTAAAACCTTTGGTTACAACATGTTATTTTGTTTTGTTTTTTTCTGCAACTATTTACTAAACTTCCTCTACATTTATACTCATCTGTAAAGCCCTATAAGAAAGACTGTGAAAATACAATAAACCCCTCTTCTAAAATGTGCTCCAGGTTTTAACTAATCCTGAATGGATCTATATCATGACATGTATAATCCAATGACTTCTACCTCAAATGTGTGGAGAAGCACACTTTTGAGATTGGGTTAGTAACTCTATGTATCATGTCATGTTCCCTAGAGTGATGGGGGTAATAGTTCTGTAATTTGACATTTTGCTTCAATTTGCTTGGCCACCTCTATCTGTGCAAACATTGATCATATATGGAGAATGAGTTCCTTCACCTCAGATTGGGCCTCCAGGGAATCAAAAAAATCAAATGAGGGTTTCTTTGTAAATCAAGACTAAATGGTTAACAATGTGCCAAGTTCCAAGAGAAGAACCATCATTGGCCACCACTGCTTCTGAGGCGCTCTTTTCATTCATAACAGCTCTGATAGTGTAAGATACCATCATCCCCACTGTTCTAAAGGAAAATAGTTATAAAAAACACACAAAGCTTTTGTTCTTCTATTATAAAGTTAACCATTTTGTAAAGCTTTGTTCATAAAACCCAGAAGGGCTCACAATGCCTTTGTTTTTAAATATGCAACAACAACAAAAAAAAATGTTCCAAATAAAATTTTAAATGAAATGCCAGAAACTTGGGAAAATGTACTCAGTGGGCCAAGAAAACAAAAACAGTGGATGGTGATGAGAGTCTCCCTTCTCTTTCATCAGGTTTCACTTAGCTAAGGTCAGTCATGCAATTGCAGATAAACAAACAAAGGAACTTACATTTAAACATGGTACATTCCTAACAGGGCTTCTCAGCATGGGGGACACAGGCCATCTCAGGGCCTGCCTACCTCATGGAAGGACCAGCTGCTCCTCATTGCTTTGGAAGCGAGTGTGAAGAACATCAGTGACTTACAATTAAAGAAAAGAAATTCCATTCAGATGTCATCATAAAGGGAAATGACAGAGACACCAAAGAAAAGAAGACATTAAAAAAAAATTTAAACCCACTAAACCCCTTGAAGGCCTGACATGACCTCTAATTATAAGCTAAACAGATTGCCCTTAAAAGAATTATCTTTTTGATAGGAAAGCCACATAAACTGGAATATAATCAGGGGGCAGAGGGAAGCTACGTAGGTAAGAAAATAACAGTCATTTTTCATTTTAAAAGCTTAACAATGTAAATAAGCTGGTGTGAAAGGAAAGGGAACTCTCAAATCCTCTATTTACCTTCTCTAGAACACTGGGGCTTTTATAGGAATGTCCAACACTGACTTGACCAGACAGTCTTAATCTTTTCAAATAAGTTTAAGGTTAAATCACTTTGAGGTACCCTGGGTATTTTCTGTTTCTTATAAACATTTAGATAGAATAAAATTTTCTATTGGTTCACTTATTTTATTCTCTCTCTCTCTCTCTCTCTCTCTCTCTCTCTCTCTCTCTCTCTCTCTTTCTCTCCTCCTCCCCTCCCTCTTCCTTTCCTTCTCTCTTGCTGTCTCTCTTTGCATAAAGAGAAAAGGTTCAATGTATTTTTCACAATGTTCCTGGGACATCCAAATAGAAACATGCCTCCTGAAAAGATTAATCTTTCATTGAAATAGTCCTTTATAGATTTTTTTGAACCTGGAAGGAAATTACAGAAAACAGTCCAGCTCCCATGGGCATTGTGATTCAAACAGAGTGCCATCCCAAATATTTGCCTGGGCTCTGAGTTGAATTTGAGTTGAATTGGTACAGTGTGGGCATATGGCAAACAAGTGGCCTGAAGTAAAAAAGCAGAGAAAAAAAATCATGTATCAAAGATATGTGTACCGTTTGCTTGCCAAGTTACCAAAGTATTGGCTTCTTTTAGGCAGCAGAGACATCCTGGACTCCTCAGGTTCAATTTTTATATTCCCACACCCAAGTCACTGCCCCTAAATGGACTTGTATCACAGGGGGGTAACTATATAATAAACAGCTAGTTCTATTGTTTGAATACCTGGAACCTAAAATAACACATCGATGTTTTTATGTTACTGAAAGAAACATCAATGTTTTTCTGTTTACCAGATTCCATCAGTTAAGTCTTAAAGCAGCATATTCATTAGCCTCGCTTTTCAGAAGCAGCATAACATCAGTTAAAGGGCTACAGAAACTTCATTTTAGACCCTTCTCCACCACAGGTTATAAGAATTTGGAAATAACAATTACTAACATTTATTGAGAATTTAGTATTTACCAGACAGCTGATATATATCAAGACATATAGTCTACAAATTATCTCTATGAATTAAATATTATTATAAATTATTATTATTAATGTGGAAACAAATAAAGAGTGATCAGATGGCTAATTTGTGAAGAGGCCAATATTTGAACCCATGGTGCTAAAGATTAAATAATACATAAAATGACCTTAACTTTTAAACAGTACTACTGTCCTTAAGGAGACTTCTAATAGCAGTCATGATGAAGTAATGCAGACCAAATTTCTCTTCCACCTTAAACAACAATAAAACTGGGGGGATGGGGGTAGAGTGTGAAACAATAATATTCAAATATTTGGCAACTGGCAGCACAGGCCAGTGATTCCTGAGAGAAGAGAAACAAAGTGAGCTCTATAATTGCCCTAGATTACTTTCTGGAGAGTTTCCAGGCTGCAGTGCAGAAAAAAGGAAACCCAAATAGAACCAGAAGCCTTCATGAATGAAGGAGACAGAACTTGGAACTTCAGGCTGAATTAAGGAGACAGAGTTTGGAATCTGAGAAGGCAAAAGCAGCTAGAGTTAGTGGGGCAGAGTATAGTAGATGAAGGAGTTCCACATAGAAATATCCCCCAGAGGGCTGAAGAGAAAGAGTCTTTGAATTTGGGGCTGAAGACTAATGCACATGCATGTGAGAAGAAACTATCCAAGACCTGGAAAGAAGAAGTGAACAATTCCTGAAGCTCTCACAAGGCTGAAAATAGTTCTGTTTAAACCAGATTGACAGAAAAGACTTCCAAATACGTGAGATTTAGGTAGAGTCTTCAATATGGCACTGCCTAAGAAGTGGGGCTAAATTAGTCTTCAGCTAAAGCAGGGATGGGTAATCTTTTTTCTGCCCAAGGCCATTTGGATATTTCTAAAATTATTTGAGGGCATACAGAATTATCAACTTAAAAATTAGTCTGCTATATTTGGTCAAACATTTAACTAACTCATCCCTAATGCCTTAGCAGGGCCAGACCAAATGATTTTGAGGGCCTTATATTCCCTGTGGGTCCCATGTTCCCCACCCCTGAGCTAAAGGGAGAGTTTGGGTTTTTGCCCTAATGAAACTTAAAAGCAAACCTCAAAAGGATCAAATTGATTCCAACTAATTTAACTGCAACCTAGAACAAAGCCAAACCATATTTAAAGGATGAAATAAAATTTAACATCCAAGTACATAAAATTTACAATGTTGACACCTAGTAAAAAATTATGAGGCAAAATTAATCAGTGGACATAGATCCAGAAATAAAAAGATGACATAATTAGTAGACAAGGAGATTAAAACAGCTACTTTCAATATGCACAGTATATCTAAGAAGATAGAGGGAAAAAACATGAGCATAATAAAGAGGAAAAATGTAATATGCAAAAAAGAAGCAGTCTCTAACATGAAAATTTCACTGGATGGGATTGACAACATGTTAGATAATGCCAAAAGTAAAAACTAAATCAGGGAACTCAAATACATAGCAAAGAAGAATACCTATATATAGAGAGAGCTAGGGTCCGTTATCCAAAATGACTGAAGGCTCAACCAAACGTCCAGCCTACGCGTGCAGCAGGTTCTGGTTGGTGGGGACTTGTGGCAGCCAGCACGGACAGGGTCAGGGGAGGCAGGGCCGGCACTCACACTTACACACAACTGCACACACGCACAAAAACGCACAGTTACCACCATCTCACAGCCTTTTATCCCTTTCTTTCCCTCCCTCCCAGCTCACTTTCAGACCCTCTCTCAGAATGAGACCCCAGGAAGGCAAAGGGTGGAACTGCCTTCACTGACCCCACCCCTTCTCAGCTGGGAAAGAGGGAGACAGAGAGAGGAAGGCAGGGATGCCTGGAGGACTGCTGAGAAAAACAAAGAGAGACAGAGACTGGGTGAGACTGGGATGGAGGGATGGAAACAAAAATAGCAATATTAAAATATTTCATCTAATTAATTCCCTTTTAATGTGCATAAATTTCATGCACTGGGCCAATAGTTTAAAATAAAACAGTGAAAAAGACTACAATGTGAACAAAACATAAGTGATGGCAGGACAATACCAAGTGATAAAACATGCAAAAAAGAGAGGAAAAATGCTTGAAAAAATAATGGCAAAAAATTTCCATCCTAACTGGTTTGGCTCAGTGGATACAGTGTCAGCCTGCAGACTCAAGGGTCCCAGGTTCGATACCAGTCAAGGGCATGTACCTTGATTGCGGGCACATCCCCAGTGGGGGGTGTGAAAGAGGCAGCTGATCAATATTTCTCTCTCATCAATGTTTCTGACTCTCTGTCCCTCTCCCTTCTTCTCTGTAAAAATATCAATAAAGGAGAAACCAAGATGGTGGCATAGGTAAACACCTGAAATTGCTGCCTCGCACAACCACTTCAAAACTACAATGAAGAGAAAAGGCAGACACCACCCAAAAATACAGGAAGGTTGGCTGAGTGGAAATTCTACAACTAGAAAGGAAGAGAACAGCACACTGAGACTCAGTGGAGGTGCAGAAGTAAAGTGCAGAGGTACAGAGTCATGCGGAGAGGGCTGGCAACTGAGGGCATGGTTGTCTTTTTTAATTCGGAGGGAGTCACAAGCTCCCAGTGGCTCTGAGCTCCAGTTCCAGGTGAGTTTATGGGGACCCAGATTCATATAGGGAGAAACTGGACTGTCTGGCAGTGGGAGTTATTCCAGAGCGGCTTTCTCTCAGCGGTGTTTGCAGCTATTACTGTGAGGCACTGAGACCCGGGGCCTCTTAGGGCTGGGCTGAAGATCAGCCATAGCTGTTTGTTCTGCCCTATTGATTCTGAGACCCTACCCCACCCAAGCTGCAGGCAGAGGCTTTTGCATATAAAAGGCTGGGTAGCCTCAGGCAGAGCCTAAATTAGCTCCTCCTTAGAGATCCAAGAGCCAGTGTACCCAGTGGTCAGAGTGGGACCACCCAGTCTACAACTCCTCAGATTCAAAAGGGACACACTTAAGGGGCAGATTCAGTGAGCACCAAAGTCCCACTGAAGCAAGTCTTGCCCCATAAGGGTGTCTCCAGCACAGAAATTCTCCCACTGTAGATACAGCTGATTCTCACAGTCAATTGGCATGGAGGTCATTTCCTCCCAGTGATACCAACAACAGTCAAGGCTTAATTACAACAAGACTGTGCACAAAGCCCACAAAAGAGTGTACCAAGAGTGTCTACCTCAGGTGATTGGGGAATGTGAGCCACTCAGCCCTATAGGACACCTAGCACAGAAAGCCACTCTATCAATGCAGGGAAGCAGTCAAAATGTGGAGACGAAAAAACAGATCACAAATGACAGAAATGGAGGAAAGCAAACTACTGGATGTAGAACTCAAAACCACGGTTATAAGGTTTTTCAAGAATTTTCTAGAAACTGCCAATAAATTTAGTGAGACCCCCGAGGATATGAAAAATGACCAGCCAGAAATTAAGCATACACTGACTGAAATAAAGAATAATATATAGAGATCCAACAGCAGACTAGAGGACCCCAAGAATCAAGCCAAAGATTTGAAATACGAAGGAGCAAAAAACACCCAACCTGAAAGCAAAAAGAACAAAGAATCCAAAAATATGAAGATAGTGTAAGGAGCCTCTGGGACAATTTCAAGTGCACCAACATCAGAATTATAGGGGTGCCAGAAGAAGAGAGAGAGCAAGATATAGAAAACCTATTTGAAGAAATAATAATAAAAAACTTCCCCTACCTGGTGAAAGAAATAGACTTCTAAGTCCAGGAAGTGCAGAGAATCCCAAACAAAAGGTATCCAAGGAGGACCACACCAAAACACATCATAATTAAAATGCCAAGGGCAAAAGACAAAGAAAGAATCTTAAAAGCAGCAAGAGAGAAGCAGTTAGTTACCTACAAGGGAGCACCCATATGACTGTCAGCTGATTTCTCAACAGAAACTTTGCAGGTCAGAAGGGAGTGGCAAGAAATATTCAAGTGATGAATAGCAAGAACCTACAACCAAGATTGATTTACCCAGCAAAGGTATCATTCAGAATTGAAGGTCAGATAAAGAGCTTCACAGACAAGAAAAAGCTAAAGGAGTTCATCACCACTCAACCAGTATTATATGAAATGCTGAAAGGTATCCTTTAAGAAGAGGAAGAAGAAGAAAAAGTAAAGATAAAAAATATGAACAACAAATACATATCTATCAAGTGAATCTAAAAATCAACTGAATAAAAAATCTGATGAACAAAATAAACTGGTGAATAGAATAGAATCAGGGGCATACAAAGGGAGGGAACTGACAATTCTCAGGGGGAAAGGAGTGTTGGGGGTGCGAGAAGAGACGGGACAAAAATCGTACACCTATGGATGAGGATGGGGGGGTAAGGGTAGAGGGTAAGGTGGGAACTGGGAGGAGGTGAGCTATGGGGGGAAAAAGAGGAACTGTAATAATCTGAAAAATAAAGATTTTTTTTAAAAAAAGAAAAAATCAATAAAATATATTTTAAAATTTTTCCCAAATTTAGTAAAAGCTATAAACATACACATCCCAGAAGCTCAGAGCATCCCAAGAAAATTAGACTTGAAAAAAAATTAGTCTATTTCACATAATATTAAAATAGCTAAAAACTAGTAATAAAGATAATCCATTAAAAACATTCAATGAAAAAATACATTAGATATAAAAGCTTGAGGTAATGATAATAGCAGACTTTCTTTGAGAAACAGTGAAAACAAGACGATAATGAAGTGATCTCTTTAGCACACTGAAACAAAAACACTTTCAACCAATTATTCTACACCCAGCAAAAATATATATCAGAAATAAAGGTTAATTAAAGACAATTACAGACCAAAAAAATAAAAAAATAAGAATTTTCACTAATTTCTTCAGAAAGAAAAAATATGATACCGATGGAAATTTGAGTCTACACACAAAGACATAAAAAACATCAGAAATAGTAATATGTGAGTAAAAATAAATAACATTTTGCTTTTTAAAAAATATCCTTGAAAGATAACACACTGTTTAAAGTAAAATAAATAATTATATAGTACTAGGAGCCCAGTGCACAAAAATTTGCGCACTTGGAGAGGTCCCTCAGCCCAGCCTGTGCCCTCTTGCAGTCTAGGACCCTTCGGGGGATGTCCACCTGCTGGCATGCCTGGCCAGCCTGGGTGAGGGACTGATGGCTGTTTGCAGGCTAGCCAAGCCCCCCAGTGGGGACCCTCACCCCATGGGGGTGTGGCCAGCCTGGGTGATGGGGCCGAGGGCCATTTTCAGGCTGCCCACAGCTCCCATTGACCCAATGTCCCAGCAAGGCTGGCTGGAATCAGGTTTCTGGGCTTTATTTTCTATAATTGAAATTTGGTTGCTTTGAGCGGAAGCCTAGGCAGGCAATGAAGCCTCCTGTTTGGTTCAGCTCTGTGGCTTCTATAGTTGAAACTGTGTTGCCTTGAGCAAAGTCCCAGCCACTGAGGCAGGCAGTTTCCTCCAAACAGAAGCCTCTTATTTGTTCTAGCTCCCTGGCTGCCAACTGCCATCTTGGCTGGGTTAATTTGCATACAGTCACTCTGATTGGCTGGTGGGTGTGGCCTTGGTGTCTTGGAGTGATGGTTAATTTGCATATTACTCTTTTATTAGATTAGATGGACTTTATAACATATATAGAAGTAAAATACATGACAATAACATAAAAAACAGATGGAAGTATATTAGAGTGAGGTTCTTCAATATATTTGTATTGATATATTAGCTATAATAATAAAAGCATAATATGCTAATTATACCAGACATCCTTTCAGAGGTCCTTCCTTCCAAACAAAGCCACAGTGGGCAGGTGCTGAGGCAGAGACAGTAGAGGCCCCCAGCTCGGAGGCAACAGTGGGCGGGGGACAGGGCCAAGGCCCTTGCATGAATTTCATGCATTAGGCTTCTAGTTATTTAAAGAAAAGCTATAATAATTAAAGATGTATATTATATGCCCTAGGAACAACCACTTTGAAAAGAGAGTATACCTACTGAGTCACTAGTGAAAATAAAATGGAATAATAAAACAATTAATAAATCCAGAAGAAAGTAGATAAGGGACAAAATAGAAAAAATAGAAACTATTTTCTATAGTTCCTATAGGAAATAATTCAAAGATAGTAGATTTAAATACAATATTATCTAATAAATAGGGAATATGTAAATTGACCAGCACACTGTAATAGTCAGGATGGCTGCGCCCACAGCAGAGGCAGGGATTTTGTAACACAAGATGGCTACACACACAGTGGAGGCTAAGTTCCCATACGAGCCTTAACGAGCAATCAGCCGGGACTTCAGGCTGTGTCCCCTGCCTGATAGGGCTTGACAGGGGACCTCAGGCCACACCCCTCAAGCCAGGGGACCTGAGGCTGCACCCCGCCCGCCCTGGCACCAGGCCAGGGGAGCTGATGCCATGCCCCCCACCATGCGGGTCTTGACAGGGGGCCTCAGGCATACCCCCTACCCTGGCCCAGGCTGGGGGACCTCAGGCCATGCCCCCCATCCCAAGCTGGGGGACCTGAGGCTGCGCCCCCTGCCTAGTGGAGTTTGACAGGGGTGGGGCCAGTCGGGTCTGGGTTTTGTGCAATTTTAAGGTGCATGTGGGTGGGCAGGGATTTGACTCTGGTTCCCTTGGCATGCCCCAGACTCTGACAGGAGGAAGATTTTCATATACATTTTACTAATTTTCTTTCATCTCTGACACTTGTATTATAAAGGGCAAATAGCAATACTAAAATATTTCCTCCGATTAATTCCCTTTTAATGTGCACAGATTTTGTGCACCATGTAACTAATAATACAAATAATTATGTTAATTATAAATGGTCATAGTATTACCCTTGTAAAATTAAAACAACAACAACACTTGACAGGCCACTAATTCATGTTTTCATAAGAAAGTATACATGAATGACATAATTAAAAATTAAAAGTTCACTGAGCTATTGTATTAATACTGATTTTCCTTGGAATCAAAGTAAGCATGAGGATTATATTTTTACACCTTCTCTCATGAAGTAAGAACATATAAATTAAAAACTATCTGTACAGAGATAAAGCTTGAGAGGATATTTAACATTTTAACAGCGATTAAGTCCAGGGAAACTTGTGGGGAGAGAAGGTGACCTAGAGTGAAGGGAAGAGGAAGCTGGTTAAATGCAGATACCCAAGCACTACCATTAGTGATGGACTCAGTAGATCTGAGATTTTTGTCTAGACTTATGCATCTCTAGCAGGTGCCGACAAGTAACAGTGTGAGTAGTCCCTGAATCACACTGCAAGGACACTGGTGCAGAGTTTAGAAAATGGGACCATAAGTCTATCGTCAGATTGCCTGGGTCTGAATCTCAATGCCACCAATCACTAGCTTGGTTAATGATGGCTAAAATTGGAGTATTTGTATTAACTGAGTATTTCACTTAAAACATTTAGCATGGTGCTTTCTTATAGTCATCTACTGATGCTAACCAATGTTGTTACACATATTTCTGATGAATTTGAATTTTTATATAGATGGTATTAGTGCATTATTCAATTCCATAAAAAGCCATATTGGAGAAGAAAGCAAAAGGACAAATCAATAATATTGATCCTATATTCATTTAAAATTTTGATATTATTTATCAGTAAATTTTTAAATTCATCTTGATATTTTTAAATATTGTTTTTTATTTCGGTGTCTAAGTCCAGTGCCTCACCTAGTCCCATGGATCATAAGTAACAGAGCTCTGGAAGAGGCATATTTCTCTGATTATATAGCCCACTGATCAAATATTGTAGAGATACAGGTGTGGCCTCACTCTCTGAAAGAATGAGCGACATCAGTACCTGAGAGTGAGGTGCTTTTCCACTACCCAAGACATTTCCAGACCTTCTTTCCAATACCCAGCTCTCCTAAATTCATTTCTAGAAAGAATTCAGCTTACTAAATGGTTATTTATACAACTCTTTACAAAAATGTTTCACTTACAAAATGATCTCAAACAAGAATAGTAATATGATAACACTCCTTCCTCCTCATTTTGTGTCAGGTATTGCTCTAAGCACTCTCTCTATATATATCAGATGATTTTATTCTCTTGATAGTCCTATGCAATAGGTACCATTTTTATCCTTATTTCTATGGGTGAAGAAATTGAAGCCTTTAAGCTTACATATATTTCTCAACATCACATAACTGGGAAGTGGCAGAGTCAAGATTTAAAACTAGATCTTGTGATCTGGGGCCTCACTCTTAACCACCACACTGCAAGGCCTTTCACCCTCAAACTTAGGAAGCAGAGCTTCAGGAAACCACAGGATGTCAGCAGGCAGCAAACACATCTGGGACCTTTCAGCTCCTGCTTTTCGTGTTCCCAGAGTTAAACTGCTGCATCTATACTAACTAGTATCACAGGTGAGTAATCACATCAACAGCTGGTCCTACTACCTAAATATTTGGGAATACAAAAGAAAACTCAGTGACTTATAGCTAAATTGGCTGTTCATTGGCAGAAAGACACACACACACACACACACACACACACACACACACACACCCCTCAGAGTGCTCGTGAAAGTCCATTCCGCTTGTCAAGAGAGATTTGTGTCGAAAACGAGAACACTTGGATAGTTCAGGTTGATGACCCTGACTTTTCATTCTGCTGTCTTTGCAGTCAAGGGGGCCCCTGATAGCATGTCACTTTGGAAAGCGTGATGAGTACATCTTATTTTGAATGCGAACTAATTCCTGCTTGCTGATAATCCTCTTTGAGTGATATTTGCATAAGATACAGAGAAATGACAGGGTAAAAATAGTTATTCTGAAATTCTCCCCAGGCTATACACAGTTTTAACTTTTGGCAAAAGGACTTTATTATTTACATACTCGGACAAATATGAGTTGCATTCTCCTCAGATTATTAACATTGCTATGCAAATAACTGACATACAGGGTGTGTAAATATACCAACTGAACCTCTTCCTGGGTCTTAATTAAATTCTAGCCATCTTGCTCAGAGTCTCATGTTTTTGGTTTATCTTAGGATCATCATTAATGAATGTCAATAATACTGTAGTCCAGGATCTTTCCTTGCTGCCTTAAAAATAAATATAGTCAGAGTAATTTATTTCCAATAACTGATAACGTCTCACTCCAAAATCTCAAGATTTCAATCCCCCACTGTCCAAATATCCATAAACTTCAAATATATAACATTGACTTGACCACCATACTACCAGTAGAGAACGTGGGGGCAGGTCTGTAACTGAAGTAATGAACATGCTGGTTTACATTAAAACAGTTATTTCTCTGTCAAATCCTCACAGCAAGAATGAAATCTCAGTTCAAATTTCTTAGGCCAAATGAAGCACCATGTTTATAAATAAAGCCTTCAGTCCTTTTCTTCACTAAGCAGTAAATTCTTTGCAGTACAAACATTTGTCTGATTTAGTCACGGGACAAAGGTTCTCGTTATGGAAAAAGGAGCAATTTGGCATGCATCCATATTCCAAACCATTACTAAAATATAGGTGCTCTATGGGGTCTATGGTCGGTGAAATAATGACTCCCAAATGTTCCCCATGTCCTCATCATTGGAACCTGTGAAAATGCAACCTTACATGGCAAAGGGGACTTTGCAGATATGATTAAGGTTAAGGACCTTCAGATGGTGAAATTAATCTGGATTATGAGGTGGGTTCAATCTAAGCACATGGATATTTAGAGTAAGAGAAACTTTCTTGCCTGGGTTTAGAGTCAGGAAGAGAAATGTGAGTACAGAAGAATGTTGGGAGAGATGCAAAGTTGCTGGCTTTGAAGATGAGGAAGGGGCCACAAGCTAAGGAATGCCAACATTCTCTAGAAGCTGGAAAAGGCAAGAAAACTGATGTTCCCTAAAACCTCCAGATAGGGATGCAATCCTGCCAACACTTTGACTTTGTCCTGTGTCCCACTTCAACCTACAGAACTGTAAAATGAAAGATGTGTGTGTGTGTCCAACCATTGAGTTTGTAGTGCCTTGTTACAGCAGCAACAGGAAAATATTTTCAAGTCAATAAACTTCATAAGAAATATTATTTTGTCTTTACAAAGATATGTTTAGCATTCATTTGTACCATAGGAAATGCATTGTCATGGTTATTTTTTTTGTGTCAAATTCACCAGCCAGGGGTGCCAAGATTAAACTTTATTTCTGGATGTGTGTCGGGGAGAGTATTTCTAGATGAGATTCACATTTGAATCAGTGGACTCAGTAAAGCATATTGCTCTCTCCAATGTAGGTGGGCCTTATCCAATTCAGTGAAGGCCTGAATAGAACAAAAGATGAAAGAAGAAAGAATTGGCTTTTTTTTTTTCTTTCTTTCTGCCTGCTTGAGTAAGGACATCTCATCTCATTTCTGGTCCTCAGACTGTATTAGCTTCCCTGGTTCTCAGGCCTTTTGACCCAGAATAAATCACATCATGGACTTTTCTGTATCTCTAGCTCATAGATGGCACATCTTGGGATGTCTCTGCCTCCATAATCCTGTGAGCTAAGCCAATTCAAATAAAAAATATCTCTAATAATAAAAGGGTAACATGCTAATTAGACCAGACGTCCTTCCTAAGCCAGGGCCAGAAGGAAGACAGCACGGGTTGTGGGTGCCTGCTGGTGGCTGGAGGAAGGAAGCCCAGGTCCCAGGTGCCGGAGGGAAGCCGGTGCCAGCAGCCAGGGAAAGAAGGCCTACTCTTGCATGACTTTCATGCATCAGGCCTCTAGTTAGGACATAAAGAGTTCTTAATCTTCTGTTTTCCAGAAATAAACTAAAAAAGTGTTCTTAGATATTAAAACCAAAACCACTGGACTGCAGACCTCAAGCTTCATCAATTTCTTATGTGTTTAAGATACAAGATCCCCAGAATTTCCTAACAAACAGTAACCTCTGATTTCTCTGAAATTTTGGGTTCTCCATCAGGTTATGAGGAAAAGAGGTATGGAGGGGAAGGAGAGGAAAGTAACTCAGACCTGGCTCCTAGGCGGTTTTCTTAGAGCACTGGTGTTTCACACGTATCCATTTGTCACTTACTCATTTCTTAAACAAATATTGATTGTGCACCTATAATGTTTCAGGCACTGTGCAAGGTGCTAGGGACACAATGGTGAACATAGCAATCAGTGCTCCCATCATATCAGCTGGAATTTACAAAGATCTTGCAGAACACTGAGAGCTTACAGGACAATGATACCATCTCTCTAGCTCATGAGCACCTGGTTGGGCCATTTTCTCTACAAGTATAAAAAGTGACTTAGTAACTGTTCAGATTCACCTTGCCCTCCAGTTGTCTTCCAGCTTTGCCCCTTACCTTATTCCTGACTAACAAAAGTAGGACCCCAGAGGCCCTAAAACTTTATTCTACTTTCTGCCCTACAAAATGCCTTTCTTGTATACACTCTGAGCAAAATAAGTTCTAGGGCTCCTATCAAGGTAAGTCTTATTCAATGGCTGAGATTCAAGAGTCAAAATTTATAAACAAATACCCCAGGTAAATTCTGCTGAAATGACTGTAGACTGGACTTTGAAAAACACTCATTTAACTAATACATTATTCACATCCATAAGGCTAAAAAAAAGATGTTACTATCTTTTAAAAAATAATTTTTGATTTATTCTGAATTTTTGAAACTTTTAGCTTTCTATATGATTATATAATATTTATAACTCATTGATTTTATTATGTTACTGTATTTGTTACACCTTCAAACTAATATAAAATAATTATAATTACTGATATAAGTGATTTATTCCTGACTGACATTATCAGTCTTTCACTACTAAATATCACATTTTTTAGTTATTTTAAACAATAATGTTAGTATTTTAAGCAAATTTTCTCCTATTATAGGTTACTTGTAAGTATCAAGATGAGGTTTTGCATTTTAGCAAATACTTTTCTTGCATCTACTAAGAAAACAATATTTTTTTCCTTTTTATCAGGTTAGTCTTGCTTAATAAAGCAAATTCGGAAGATGTCTCTCTTGTTCTAAGCTTTGTTTCTGAGTGTAAATTTATCTTTTCCTTGAAGATTTAAAAGAACTTGACTTTAATATACTTTTAGTCTTGCATTTATGATCATTTATCTTTGTTGCCATGCATGTGAAAAATATGTTCACTGACTATAAAATTCTTAAATCATATTCTCCCCTCAAAATCTAAAGATTGTCTCCTAGCATTTAATATTGTGAAAGAGAGGCAATTCATAAAAAATGTGTTTCTTCTGCCTGAATCTTTGCAGGAAGTTTTCCAATATGTTTTAGGTTAAGTTTAGATGCCATTTCTTTTTATTTTGCCTGAATTTGATTTGATACATGTTTACAAGGTAAAAACTCAATCATTCATCTGAGGAAATTTTTCTCTTCTTTATAGCTTATTATTATTTATCTGTCCTTTTTTCTGATAGGTTTAATAGTCTGGAACTATTCTTCATATTGTTTATATTTTAAAATAATGATTCTTTAGATTTTTTTTACCACAAGTTTTGTGATAATTTTTCAAATATAGTTGAAGACAGTCCTAATAGTGAGTTTACATATTAAGGTGCTCCTATGTTAGGTGTATAAATGTTTACAAGGGTTATACCCTCTTGTTGGATTGCACCCTTTATCATTGTGTAGTGTTTTTCTTTGTCTTTTACTGTATGCTTTGTTTTAAAGTCTATTTGGTAAGATATAAGTATTGCTACCCCACCTTTCCCTCCCCCATTTCCATTTACATGAAATATCTTTTTCCTTCTTGTAGTCTATGTGTATTTTTTATTCTGAGTGTGCTTCTTGTAGATAGCATATATATGGTTTTGTATATTCTTATCCATGCAGCTACACCGTGTCTTTTGATTTGAGCCATTTACATTTAAAGTGATTATTGATAGGTACATATTTATTGCCATTTTATTCTTTTAACTATGTTCCTTTGCTCTTTTTCTCCTCCTCCTCCTCCTTCCCCTCCTCCTCCTCATTCTTCTTCTTAATTGCTATTGGCCAATTCATGCATGTCCACCCTTTAACTGACTGATTTGTGGGGATCAATGCCAACCATTCTGTATGACTACAGTGCAGGTGCCGACCAAACAAGTAAGAATTCACCTCAGCATGGTCTGGTGCCTGTAAAGATATTCCTTTGGATATGCCACTTGTAAAGCTAATTGTATCCTGCTCTGATGTTGTCTAGAAGCTGGCCACTGGGAGTATTGGTTCTGGGTCTCTTTGGAGGGACTTAGATGCAAGCTAATATCAGATACTGCCTGTGACTTGTCCTGGGTAACCTGTTTGGAGCTATAAGCGACCCACAGTTTGTGGATGCCTCTGAAGGACTTGGGTGTGTGAGGGAAGGATCAAGCTGTGCACCCAGGCTGGCTTTTACAAACATCAGGCCCAAGGGCAAGTCGGCAAAAGTACCAAGGCAAGCCACCATCTGCCTGCAGAAAGCCACCCATTGTCTTCACTACCAGAGAAGTGCAAACAAGGACCCCGGAACACGGGTGAACCTTGAACCCATGGCAAGGGCCAGAGTTATGCACTGATTGTCTAGTCCAGACAATGGGGGCTCAAGTTATTTCCTGATAAAATAGTTTCTGAGTAAATCCTTCTAATATTTACTGACCTTTAAGATAGACTGTTACTGCAATTGCCTGCCTAAGAGCTATATGTGTAGCCAATATTGAATAAAAGTTTGGCGAGGCTTGGGCACCAGTGGAAGTCCTTTCTCTTGCATTAGGCTTGCCCTCCTAGCCCCCAATATTTTCAAATTATTATTTCTTGTCTTGTCTCTTTCATTTGCATGTGGCCCCTCTTCCAGATCCTGAACCCTGAACCACATGGGATGTGGGAAAGATTCACATCTGCCTCTTACTGCCTCTGCCTGCTAGCTGCCTGTTAAGATCACTTTATAATGTACGCAAGCATATTAATTTACTTGAATTATTGCAGTAAAAAAAATACCTGTTCAACTTTGCTTAATCTAGCACGCCCCAAATTGGTTTAAAATTTAAGCTGTTGCTGTTGTTTTTTCATATAATACCTACCAAATACTCTAAGAATAAGTGTTTAAAGAAAGTTCTTTAGTAAATACTCTCCTAAATCACAATGTAACTTTACTTTTCCTCTCCTTCAAAAAATTGATGGTTCAGAATTGGTTATGAAATGACACCCAAGTTCTTTGGCTTTTCATACTCTGGTTTCAATCTTCCTCTTGAGCCTGTGTTCCTTATACTTCTCACACCCAATCCACCAAACCCTCATAACTCAGTCACTCTGGACTAGTGTCCATGACCCAAAAATACCTTGGACTTATCTATTTTTCTTCTTGCTCTTTCCCTCCTGCTCACTGTTTAATTCCACCTATCCTCCAAATCCAGCCCAATACAGCATCATCTATGATGAGGTACCATTTACATATTTAATTTATTTAATTAAACATCTGCTAAGTACTAGACACTGGCATCTATTGCAAGAAAGCTCTAATTGGAATTAACCTCTCTTTCCATAATAATCCAATAGCAAGCTTTGCTTGTTACATTTTTGCTGATAGTATATTTTACATGTATTAAAGCACATATATTAAAAGCTAATCAACAGCCCTTGTTGGGGTTTCTGTGGTTAGAGTATCAGCCCACATAAGTGAACCTAGTCTCCTAGGTTCACTTCTCAATCAAGAGTATGTGTCTGGGTTACAGGTTTGTACACCAGCCCTGATCAGAGCATGTACGGGAGGCAACCAATTAATGGATCTCTCTCACATCGATGTTTCTCTCTTTCTCTCTCTCTCTCTCCCTCCCCCCTGTCCCTTCCACTCTCTAAAATCAATGAAAAAATATCCTTGGATGAGAATTAACAACAAAAAAAGCTAATCCACAGATATAAGAGGCACCCTCCTGCCTATTACATTTGCTACTCCTTTTTCTGGACTATCTTTGTGGCCACATCCTTACTTTTGCATGGTCTTGACTCAAACAGGAACTTCTCAATGGGGCCTTCTCTCACCATTGTTTAATATTATAGCTCCCCTTCTCCCTTTTTTATCTTATTTTCTTCATGATATTTGCCATATGTTATCATGTAAATTTTACATATTCGTTTGTTGCAAATTTCAAAATCAAGGATTTTCATTGATCTCGTTCACTGTAATATGCTTAGTGCCCAGAACAAGGCCCACCACTTAGTGAGTGTGGTGGATAATTTCATGTGCTAACTTGCCTATGCTGTGGTAACCAGAAACTTGGTCAAACACCCATCTAGATGTCACTGGAAAGGCATTTTTTAGAGGAGATTAACATTTAAATCAGTAGACTTTGAGTAAAGCAACTGATCTTCTACAGTGTAGGTGGGTCTCATTCAATCAGTTGAAGATGCTAAGAGAAAAAGATTGAGATCCCCCAAGGAAGAGGGAATTCTGCTTTCAGAGGCATGCAAACTGCCCCCTCAACTCTTCTCTGGGCATCCAGCCTGCTGGCCAGCCCTGCCAGTTTCAGATTTGCCAGGCCCCACAATCTTGTGAGAAAATTCCATAAATTAAATCTCTCTATACCTAAATAGACAGATTTTTTTTTTTTTTGCTATAATGGATATAGTGATACTAGAGGCCCAGTGCATGAATTCGTGCACCAGTGGGCTTCCTCGGCCTGGCCTGCATCCTCTCACAATCTGGGACCCCTCAGAGGATGTCAGAGAGCCAGTTTCAGCCTTATCCCCACAGACCAAGTCGAGGGACCCCACCAGGGCATGAATCTGTGTACTGGGCCTCTAGTATACATATAAAATCTTTGGGTAATCTCTTCTTGCTCTACATCCCCCTTTCCCTCTGAGACTCATAAGTCTGTTCCATGCTTCCATGCGTATGCATTAAGTGCCTGCTCCCTGGTGGTCAGTGCACATCATAGCTACCAGTCAAATAGTCAAATGGTCGAACAGTCACTAAGGCTTTTATATAGATAGATAGATAATAGAGGTTCAGTGGGGTCCCTTAGCCTGGCCTGTGCCCTCTCGCAATCTGGGACCCCTCAGGGGATGTAGTAGTGCACAAAGCAGCAGGTGGCCAGGGAGGAGCCAGAGCCCAAGCCTAACTTCTGCTTCTGCTCATCCGGGCCCCACTGTATCTGCTTTTGCTGCAGCTTTGGTAGCCACTGCCACTCAGTAGCACTGCTGTGGAGGCAGGAGAGGCTCATACCTCCACAGTTGCACTTGACAACTGTGAGCCCAGCTGTGAACCCAGTCTGGCGCCCTTGGTCAGCTGAGTGGCACTCCCACTGTAGAAGCACACTCACCACCAGGAGGCAGCTCCTGCATCTGGTGTCTGCCCTTTGGTGGTCAGTGCACAGCATAGTAACCAGTCGACCAGTCGTTTAGTCATTCGGTCTCTTAGGCTTTTATATATAGAGATAGGTATAAATATCTCTATCTATGTCTATGTCTCTATATATCTATCTTTCTATCTAGCTAGAAAAAGAAATGCATCTGACTGGTTCTCTTCTTCTGGAAAACCCCAACTGATATAATAGGCACTCAGTAAATACTTGTTGAATGAATAAATGATTTACTATTAATCATTTAAAAATCCAATTCCCTTACTAGACTCTAAACTCACTGAAGGGGCCATTAACTTTAATACTTATCTTTCTTTACACTTGTCTTTTTGTTTGTTTGGTGCCTAACCCCATTATTCATTCATTCATCAACATATATTAGTTGATTACCTACCCAGTACCAGGGTTGGGCCCAGCCACAAACATGCCTATACTTTCTATCCCTCTGGCTTTCCTCCTCTACCCCTCTTCATTCACTTTTTTAAATCCATCTACACTTTAAAATCCATCTCAGATAGAACGTCTTCCATAAATAAGAAGCCATTTATCTATTCAGTGCACATTAAATAAATATCTAGTATGTATAAGTACTGGGTTATATTTGTTGAATAAACATGTGAGCTCAAAGGAAAGAGTTATATGAAGAGAAGTCTGGCATAATTAAGGGGAACATACTTATTAAAGTTGAAGTTGTTAGAGAGTCTATACATTAATAGCATCACAAATCCCAAATATAGATAGATTAATTAAATGTAATCACTTTGGTCATCTCTGAAATATAGTCTCCAGTGAGCCAAAAGATCATAACCCTGGGAACATTTATTACAGAAAAGTAGCACAGCCATATGAAATCAAAAGGTAAAGAAAATGCAGGCAGTGGGAAGTGGACAAGTTCAAACAGAGTACATCATGTTGGGGGTAATAAAGAAGGTAAATGGCAAAGGGTTTTCAAAGGGACATCATTTTCGCACCTCATCCATATTTTCATCATCCATCCAAGGTGATTAGTTCAGGTTAAGTGTCAGCACTAGCAAGTTACAGCTTTATGTATGAGGTGAAAAGTAGTCTTCTTGGCTCCTGCCTTGCACTGAAATGATTTATGAGGATAACAGAGATTGACACATTAAAAAGGTCACTTGTCCAGTCAGCGCACCACACCTCATCTTGCTTCCATGTCATAATAAACTTTCCTTGCAGACCTTGCCTGAGAGCACATCCATATGCCTCGGATGCTCCAGAGCTGAAAGGTCATTTTGGAACTGAGTGCCTCCTGGTCTCCCCTTACTTGCATATTTGTGTGTGTTTAAAGCCACAAGCAGGTAAGTTTCCATCTCTCATTCAGCCTGTCAGCCTGGGTCTACATCATAAATTATATTTTTTCATTTTACAGTCAGAAAAACCTCCTCTTCGATGATAATAAAATCAGTGGACCAGATTCTGCCCTTCGTTACTAATGTACAAATCCTGCTGAAGTCAGCAGAATTTAAGGATGTGTAACTTTGAGCCGAATGTATTCTAAATTTTTTTTTCTTTGCTGGATTTTTATTACCTGACATCTTTCTGATTCCTCTGAATTGCACAATAAGGGAAGGGTGGCCCAGTTTGGGTAAAATAAAAAATGACCCAAACCACTGACCTAAATCCTGACTTTGAAATTTAAAATTACATTTACTAGGAAGAAAAATAGTTTTTTTGAGTGTGTGTGGTTTCCTTTTTCAAAACCCATTTTCAAATGTTGACCTCCTGAATATTATCATACCAGTTTGGATTGGAAAACAGAAGGGTAGGTAAACATTTTTTTAAAAAACCTTGGTGGGGAAGGTCATACTTTCTGAATTCATTATCTGCAAAAAAAAAGCAGGAAATGCTAACAACTCTCCCTCTCCCCCCACCAAAAAAAAAGATTTCCTGGTCACATTACCAGATTTGACTCCAAAAGAAAATTGTCCAATTTTGTGAAATAGTGAGCCTTTTTGTCCTCTCTTCCTTCAAAGGTGAACTCGGGTGGTAAAGAAGCAAAGATAGGAAAGCTTTGCTTGGGGCAAGGATAACAGATGGAGGTTAGAAAGATTCCTCTTGTGTGCAAATAAAGGGGCCATATGGGTAGTTGCCACTTAGATGACAGCCTGTGTGGTTTGATGTAATAACTCAGAGACTATCCCACCATTAACCTCACAGCTCTTTCCCTTAAACCTGAGATGCCTACGGAAGTCAGCCTTCTCAGAGAAGATGCCACCTTCAGAAGCACTCTGTAGAACTACCCGGAATAGAGGACTCCAACACATTGTAATCATACACCCAATTATTTATCTAGTCCCTTACCTGAGATTAGAGCCCAGACCACATGGAACATGGCACAGGCCAATTTTAATAAGAGAGAGGAAAAACAGATGATAATGGGGGAAGGAAGGATTTGGAGCAAAGCTCTCTGCATTAACACTATTCCACTGTGATATCATTCTTTGAATCCATAACTGGTCTCTAACCTAAATTCATCTCCTTGAAATTGGGGTCTTTTGCCTCATTTATTTTAATCCCCCCCACCACCACCACCAGACACAGGGCCTGTTAAAATGGATCCAGTTTAAAATAGAGTTTTAATTTGACAGTCCTTGGCTTCAGTTCAAATTCTGCCAATTACAAGCTAAGTGACTTGGGGTAAGATATTGCATCTCATTAAGCCCAGTCTCTAAAATGGGCATAATAGCTCCTTCCTCCAAATATTATTCTGAGAATTAAGATATATTTTAAGTGCTTTTCACAGTACTGGGCACAGAGTTTGCTCTTAATAAAAACTGTAATTGTTTTTAATATGCTTTTATTGATTTGAGAGAGAGAGTGGAACAGGAAGGGAGAGAGAGAAACATCAATCAGTTGCCTTCTGCACACCCCCTACCTGGGGATTGAGCCTGCAACCTGGGCATGAGGTCTGACCAGGATTGAACAAGTGACCTCTTGGTGCATGGGATGATGCTCAACTGAGCATCGGGCCAGACAGAACTTTAAGCATTATTATAATACATTAAAATAGTTGATTGAATGAATGATCTACCTATCAACTAATGAATTAACAAGGGAGCATCAGTATATAGGAGTGCTTGGTCACATGAAGATACTTAAAGGTGAGGGTGGGGAGTGCCTGAAGAAGGTATGAAGCAATTAACCTCAATCTTTCTTCGTTCTCAGCATATTTTCAAAAGCTCATCACCTTTGATGGGATACATGAATGCAATAAAAGTCTCAAAACAGCATTAAAGTAGCAGTGATTTAGAATAACAGTGTTTCACAATGTCAACAGCACACACTGGTCATCTCTGTAGATTTTAAGTCTGTGTACTTGCTCTCTTAAATTCTCCTAGAGCAAAGGCATCACATGTTTCAATAACATACACTCTTCTCTTCATTCTGACATAAGTTTAATTGAGCCTCTGACCACATTTTGATCACATTATAACTCATGCTACGTCATAAAAAAGTAACAATTATTGAGAACTTACTATGTACTCAGCACATTTCTAATTAGATGAATCAATTTATTTAATCTTCACTATGCCATGATGCAAGTGCTACCTGTGTGGAAATTAACATCACCCTCTTCATTTTACAGATGAGGAAACTGAGGTACATGGATTCAAATGACTTGGCAAAGGCCATTCAGGTAATTAGAGCTGCAGGGGACATTTGAACCCAGATGAGCAGAGTCCAGAGTTCTCATGTGCCCCACAAAACACACTAGCCCCAGCTGCCTGTTCCAGGCACCATCATAGCAGTGTTTGATCATTACATGCTATCTAAATAAATTTTCACATTTCATATATATAGCTGTATATCTGGGGATGCTCTGCACACATAGTGTGGACCTGCTGGCAGAGGTACAGCATCCCATAGGAAAACTCTGCTTAACTCACAAATATGCCAAGGGCCAACATGTCAAGCTGAGGAGTGGGCACATGGACCATGTTCTCCAGTATGCAATTCCCAAAAGAAACACGGCCTGTCCTGAGCTCTCAGCAATAACTCCTGTTTCTAATGGGATGCTGCTGAGGGCCTCTTTAACCCACTTTCCAAATTTTGTCAGTGGGGCAGACCTGCAAATGGCTGCTGAGCAATTGTGAAGCACAGCCCGTGCTCTCTAAAGCCTCCTACCTAAACCTATTTCTCATGATAATCTTGCTTAATAATAAACTTGAGCATGACTTTCACTGCAGGAAAGGGTAATAATTATTGAAACTGGTCACCAACATGGGCAACACAGAATCTTCCTTTCAGTTTGTGTTCTGGGCATCTGTGTTACTGCTCTCAGAACTTTTGTTCACAGGTATTTTTATATTCATGCATAAATTGGTTAATCAAGCTCCCCATTTGATTTATTGCCCTTGGATTGATTATATCTAGATGTTAAGATTCAGCAGGAGCATCCATTTCCCATTTTCTAGACAACAGCAAGATTCAATAACTCCTGTCTAACTAAAATTTTTTAAACTATTGCAAATATGCACTTTATTGCATCCAAATAAAATGCTAGTTCTGTCCTAGAATAGGCAGATTGGATTACATATTCATTAAAATTTGGAAAACAGGCCAAGGACTTTGGGGAACTCAACTTTGTTACCCCCAGAACCATTACCATTGCAAGCTACCTCCCTCCTCAGCTAGAACAGTTGCAACCAGTAATGGAGAACAGGAGACTCCTCTGAGAGCTTCACTTGAAAACTTCTTAAACACTTTTCATTCTGCCTGTCACCTCTCATCTCTAGAGCTGTCCCTGCTGACTCACTCATCCTCTCCTCAGTCTCCAACTAAGAAGAGAGTGTGACCTTCAACAGAAGAAGCATCCCCATTTGGCAGATGAAGAAAATGGGCATCTGATTGGCTCTTTGCTACTCACATTATCAGTATTCCAGAAATTTATGCAGTGCAGACAAAACCCATGTAATGACTGGAGTGCCAATTCAAAAATAATCCTCATCCTAAATCCCATTAAGGTTACCAACTCTACTGGGAACAGTATTTCCAGTAAAATAAATACTTCCGAACTCAATGTTGTCACTAAGCTTCAAATATCCTCACACTGCCACCAAGGGTTGGTGACTGGTAGAGTGAAAAGTCCATAGAGTGCCCCCCTCCCCCCTTGATGCTGTATGCCCTTAACATAATCTGCTAGATAATTAGTTGATAAGTAAAGTCAGGAGAGGACAACAATAATGCAAGTTACTATCATCTCTTACCTGGACAATTATAATACCTTCTCCACTACCATTTTTGCCTACCCTAATTCTTTTTCTTCCTATAGATCAGGGTTATTTTCAGAAATACTTTATCAGATCACACCCCTGCCCTACTAAAGACCTTTGATGGATTCCCATTGTCCAAAGATGGCGGGGGGGGGGGGGGGGAGCAAATTCCTTAGCATGGTATACAAGGTACACTATAAGCTGGACCTGCCTACCTCTACAGACTCCTCTTCAGCCCTTTTCCTCTTCTTTCATATGTTCCAACAGCACTCACCTCCTTTAACTTTCTGAACCACATCAAACTCTTTCCCAAATCAGAATACATACTGTTCTCTCTTCCTGGACCACATCCTCCCTTTCTTCTCCCTCCTCACAGATGACTGCCTTTCCTCTGATCCTTCTCGTAAATAGTGTCCTATTTTTATGGTTTAAATTTTATTACCCATCCTGAGACAGGCCTTTTTTAATTAACCTAGGCCAGCAATTTTCAACCTTTTCCATCTCATGGCACATAAAGTAACTACTAAAATTTCGTGGCACACAAAAGATATATTTTTTTTGCTGATCTGACAAAAAAAAGTGGTATAATTTTGATTCATTCACATCAGAATGACTATTGTTGTGTTGACTGTTGTCATTTTTTTAATTTGACAATCTAAGGGAAAAGAGGTTAGTACTCTTGACAAAATAGTCAGGTATTAAAAATTCTTACAGAACACCAGTTAAAAATCACCAATCTAGGTAGAGCTTACCCAATTTCTCTTATCACAACACCTTATTTTGTTATTCATTCACAAATTTATTTGTGTACTAACTATGTGCCAAGAACTGTTCTAAGCACTATGGCTACAACAGTGAACAAAACATATTTTAAAGGGTGTGCCTTTGTCAAGCTTACATTTTAAGCAGAGAAGCAGACAATACAGAAAAAAGAAGTAAATGAATATCAAAAAACATTTAGATACTACCAAAGGGCTATGTAAAGGTCAACTGTGAAGATCACATCTGAGAAAAGACAGCAACCATTGGACTATGCAAAGAGATAGCGTTCCAGGCAGAAGGTATGTCAATCAAGTGAAAGGATGTGAACAGGAAGGTACCTGGAATATTTGAGGGGGTAAGGAACTGAGTGGCTGAGGTACACTGAAGGAGGGGACAGTTGTAAGAGATCAGGCAGGAGAAGCAATGGGAAGGTCATATGGAGTAGGACCTTGGATGACATAGTAGGGTCATGAGCTTTTTTTCTGATTGAAATGGAAGCTCTTGGAAGCTTTTGAGGGGAGGGCGATGGAATCTGCCTTGCATTATGAAAGTCACTTCAATTGTTCCTTGGAGGAATAATCTGAAGGACAGATTTATAAAATGAATGTGTGTCCTCCTTTGAAATTCATATGTTGAAGTCCTAACCCAAATGTATCTATATTTGAAGGTAGGACCTGTGATAAAGGTTAAATTCAGTCAGAAGCATGATCCCTAACCTGGTGAGGTGGGTGCCCTTATAAAAAGAGGAAGAGACATCAGCCCTCTCTTTGCATGTGGACACCATGAAAGGGCCATGTAAACACACACTGAAAAGGAGGCCAGAACTGACATGCTGGCACCCTGATCTCAGACATCTAGCATCCAGAACTGTGAGCAAAGAAATTTCTGTTTTCAAGCCACCCAACCTATGGTATTTTATTATTGCAGCTGGAACTGCAATATATTCTGTTCCATTCCTCCTCTGGCTTCTGGTGATTTGCTGGCAATCTTTGTCATTCCTTGATTTATAGAAGTATCACCCCACTCACTGCCTTTATCTTTATATGACATTCTCCATGTGTGTGTCTGTGTCCTAATTTCCCCTTATTTTAAGGAATCCAGTCATGTTGGATAAGGGGCTCATCCTACTTCTGTATGACCTCATTTTAACTAATTGTATCTACCATGACCCTCTTGCCAAAGAAAGTCACATTATGACGTTTCCTAGGGGGAGGACACAATTCAACTCATGACAACTTTTAATAAAGGAATAAAATCAGAAGCTCTCCTCAGAAGTTTCTCCACCTTTTAGCCCTTAATAACTAGTTGTCTTTGGTAAGTGTTGGGGTTTAAAGTTGGAAAAACAAAGTGGAATTCTGCATTCTCCAGCCTTCATAAGAAAAGCACAATTGTACTTTCAAGAAAACACTTTAGCAGGAACCACAAAGCTCTGTTCCTGTCTCACAGGTCTGGTAATATTGGATTCAGCTAAAATTATTAAAGATATCATTGAGTTTTCTCATATATAAAAGTCAGGGTCAATGTTCATGATTACTAATGTCTCAATCTGTCCCAGGAAGAGAAAAAGTGTGATATTTGCGGTAGGCAGAATTCTCAAACGACTTCCATGACCTGCACTTCCTGGTGTTAACACTGAGATTGTTACCTTGTATAGCAAAAGGGATTTTGCAGTTATAATTAGGATTACCAAGCAGTTGATTTTATCACAGGGAGATTATGCAAGTGGGCCTAACCTAAATATATGAGACCTCTTAAAGAGTTTTATCCAACTGGTAGCTAAAGAGAAAGTCAGCAAGATTCAAAGCATGAGAGGGATTTCCATGAGGGAGATTCTCCATTACAAATGTGGAGGGGGCTATGAAGGTAAGAACCTGAGATTGACCTCCAAGAGCTGTCAGAGATATCTGTCCTGCAGCCAGCAAGAAAGCAGGGGCCTCAGCCCTCAGCTGCAAGGCACTAAATTCTGCCAACAACCTCAATGAGCTTAGAAGCAGAATCTTCTCCAGAGATTCCAGATAACCCAATATTTTGAGATGCTATGCAGAGAAACCAATCAAGCCCACCTGGACACTGACCTACAAAACTGTGAGATTCAATGAGTTTGTTTTAAGTCACTAATTTTATAATAATATAAGAGGCCCAGTGCACAACATTCATGCACTGGAGTGGGGGAAGTCCCTCAGCCTGGTCTGTGCTCTTTAGCCATCCGGGAATCCTCAGGGGATGTCTGACTGCAGCTTAGGCCTGCTCCCTAGGACATCCTTAGCCCTGCCACAGAGGCAGGAGAGGCTCTGGCCACCACCGCTGCACTTGTCAGCCATCAGCCCGGCTTATGGCTGAGTGGTGATCCCCCTGCAGTAAGCATCTGCCCCTTGGTGGTCAGTATGTATCATAATGACCAGTCATTCTGCCATTCAGTCAGTTTGTATATTACCCTTTTATTATATAGGATGTTACACAGCAACAGGAAACTAGCCTATTATTTCATTATGGTGAGATAAAAGGAAGAGAAATCAGGAAGAAAGATAAATGAGATTGGAATGGAGAAATAAACCAGGTAAAAACTAAATAGGACAGAGAGCTATCCAAGGAAAGAAGTGAGGAAAGATGGGAGATAAGATATATAAAAAATAAGATATATAAAGTTTTCCTTAATTATTTCTACTTGGACAGGCTAAGACATGCTTGCCTCTGTTTCTTCAACTGTCCCCTGTGTACATGAAATGATAACAATGAATTTGACTATAAAGTGCACAACACTTTATGCAATTAAGTTGAAATCATGATCCATATTACCTAAGATGACCTAATTAAAAATAGAAGAGAAGCAGTGTGCTTTTTTGCACACATGAATAAAGGAGTAGAGGACAAAAGGAGAGGAGGAAAGAAAAGAAGGGAAGATAAAAAAATAGAGAGGGAAAGGAATAGAAAGGAGAGAAGGGCAGGAAACTGTGAAGGAAAAATGATTTTTAGAGGAATATAAAATTCTTTATTGGAATCTGAACTCAAGTGTGTCAGAGACAGCGGCAGTGGTATCAAACTTCTCTTGAAATTCTACACAAGCAAGAGAGAAATTGCTGTTTCCATCCTGCCTTTTCAGCCTTTTTGAGCTTCATGAGTTGCCTGGCTGCTTAAACAGCCTCCAATGCCATCAAAGGAAGCAAAAGCTCCACAGCCGTGACATTAAAAAAAAAATGCCTTTACCTCATGTAGGTATTTCTGAGTCCAGCAACTATGAAAACACAAAATGCCATCTGTTTGAAAGAGATGGGTAAGCCAATAGCAATGTTAGACATTTCCAATAAAATTCAGTAATTGAAAATAAGTTTTATTTGGAAAACATCATTTTCTGGACGTTCCCACAGCAAGGCAGAGGAATTACTCTGACATGGTCAAATCCCAAGAAGTTATTTTTTTCCTGAGTCCTTCATGACTCTATGGCTCCTTTATGGTATGTGGGGGCAGTTCCCCCCATTTCCAGTGCCCAGTGATACAGACCAACATCAGCGTGTAGAAATAAAACATGATGAGCAACTTGGTGTAGAGTTTATAGTAAAAAGCATTACTAAGAGAGCCAAAGTGGCCAGACAATTCAGTATATACACAATGAGAAAATTCTATGCACAGACTTCTATGGTTAGTTTCAGGTATTTTTTTTTTAGTTGAGATATTAAACACTAAAGAACAAGGGTTGAATACACAGGACAAAGTTCAGCTATCAAAGCTGGCATCTGAAAAATGAATTAGAGGAAAGCAGATGTTCATTCAGCAACTTATGTTCAGGTATAAAGAAACATTAACTCTATTTTCTTTGTCTATGGCTCCCAATATTATTTGTAAAGTGTTCTCAAGACATTGGCTAAGTTAGATCTCTTTCCAGCGGGAGCCAACCAATCTCTAATGGAAGTGTGATTTCAGTTATTCCTCTGGTTGCACTCAGGAAATTCTATGTGATTATTTCCTACATAGATGACTGTTATATAATTGTCTATTCTCTGTCTTGTGGCCTGGGGAGGACTTCTGATGTGATGTTTGATGACGAGCCAAACCTCGAGACTGTCAAGTGACCCAAAAAGTTGTTTATGCCAATCGGAGGGAGGAAAAGTACTACATAATTACAAAATAGCATATTTAGACAAGGGATCAGCAAGCATTTTCTATAAAGGGCCACAGTGTAAATATTTTAGGATTTGTGGACCACATGGTCTTTGTCACAACTATACAACTCTGGTGAAGTGTGAAAGCAGCCGCAGAGGATACATAAATGAATGAGTGTGGCTAGGTTCTGATAAAACTTTATTTGTGGACAAAAATTTTAACTGTTTACAATTTTCTTGTCATAAAATATTATTCATATTTAAATCTCTTTCAACCACTTAAGAATGTAAAGATCGTTCTCAGCTCACATCCACACAAAAAGAGGTGGTAGACTGGAATCGCCAGGAGGTCATAATTGCCCACCCCATATTTATACTACTTGTAGAATATGTTACATGATTATACTCTTAGATTAAATATCTTATAAGAACATAAAAAAGTTGATCAAAATTATGTACAATCAGTACCAGATGCACATTATTGAGTTTTGTAAAAATTAATAGAAACTAACCCTTTCTAATATACTATAGTTCTATATACTTGATGCTTTGGAGTCTATGCATAAAATACAATGCAGAAAATCAGAAAGTCCCCAGTAATTGAACTAGCTATCAATTACAATTATTCTGACACTTAAATACTCTGTAGTATCATAAAACCCCAAGATTTATTTTCCAGAAGACAGAAATTATCTCAGAATTATTTGGCTGAGAATTTGACGATTTATCACATGCAATAACACAATCACCAATGACCTATAGACAACATCTGTCCTAGCCTTCATCCTCTGATATTAGTGAGCATAGTAAATGAATAAATGCAAAGAATCAAGCTCAGGTTAATTCTAATTGCAGGCCCTGGGGACAGCGCCAGTGAGAGTTTCAATATCGCTATTAGTGCTACCCACACACTGTGATTCATAGTTCCAGGCAACACTAGCCAATGTTGCTACAGCACTATTTACATGTGTATTCAATGTGTATGGTTGCATGTTTTTCATACTGATGCTAAAGAGCTCTCTTTCTCAGCTCAATCCTATCAATTAATTAATCTGCAAGTATTCATTAATCATAGCCGACTCTGTGATTTATCCAAAGCTTCATAAAATTCCCTGCATGTCTGTTTTCTTTCATATACCACTAAGGTTATCTAGACTTCTGTTCAGTGGATCTGGCAATTACTTTTTCCAAATTATCATTTTCCATTACAACATAATTGAATTTAGGTTTCTGGAATCTGGTTAGGCTCCAGTACCAAAAGAACATGAGTTAAGTGTTTCAAAAAGAAGACAAATCCATTTCAAGAGAAGCATTCACCTTCTTGGCTATGGAAAAGAAGTGCCATCATCTTTTGTCTTTCATTTATCTCTGATTTATTTTCTCCTTTATTTCTTCTTCACTGTCATTTCCTGCCTTCCTCTAACTCTTTTCTTCCTTCTTGTATAGTTCCTCAATTCTTTCTTTCCTTTTATAGTTCCCAATATTTCTTCCTTCCTTCCCAGAAACATTAATTGGCTATCAGGTCCTGTGTTGAACAACCAGAAATATGATGATGAACAAGACACAGCTACAGGAGGTAGATGGTGGCTTAAGATGCACAAAGAGCAAGGTGTGGCATGGAGCTCAAAGTCTCCATCCCTCTCCAAGCCTGAGACCCTATATGCCTTATTTTCCAAAGGCTCATGCTTTATCCTTAGTCTCCTGAGAGTCTTTAAATTCTCCCTTTTTTAAAATACCTTCTACCTTTGAATGAAGATATGCTTCCTCAAATTAAAAAAGTCTTTACTTTCACTTTCATGTTTTAATTAAATACTTAAACATACATAACAATTTCCTATCTAACATCTCTGCCAACCCTCCCCCCAAGTAATCATTATCTTAATTTCTTCCCATTCTGTTTTTCTTAATTGACAAGAGAGAGAGGAGGAGAGAGAGAAATATTGATTTATTGTTCCATTTAATTATGCATTCATTGGTTGCTTCTCGTATGTGCCCTGGCTGGGGATTGAACCCACAACCTCAGTGTATCAGGAATATGCAGAGCCCCCAGTTAGTTTGATATACTTTTGCTACATATGTGTATCTATGTAAATTTAACTACATGTATATATGGTTTTTAAAATAGTGTTCTCTTGACTGTTGTTGTTTTTTAAGTACATTATATCACATTATCCCATTCTGAAATTTGGGCATTAAATATATTTTGTATATTATTTAAATTCTTAAGCTATATCCATATTGATGCATATGTATTCATTTATTTTACCCAATAAGTACTATGAATCATATAAATAGGACACAATTATTCATCTTTCCCTTACTGATGAACATTTACATTACTGCTAATTGTTCACTACCAAATATAATGTCAAAATGGACATTTACTGCCCTGATCAATTTGGCTCAGTGGATAGAGCATGGGCCTGCAGACTGAAAGGTCCCAGGTTCGATTCCGGTTAAGGGCATGTACCTTGGTTGTGGGCACGTTCCCAGTGGGGAGTGTGCAAGAGGCAGCTGATCAATGTTTCTCTCTCATTGATGTTTCTAACTCTCTATCTCTCTCCCTTCCTCTCTGTAAAAAATTAATAAAATATATTTTTTTAAAAATGGACATTTACTGCCTTCCTCTAACTCTTTTCTTCCTTCTTGTGTATTTTATTAATACACATCTGTTTGTGGATATGGGAAAAATTTCCCTAAGGTAGTTAGCTAGATGTGAAATCTCTTAAATCAGGTGCATTCTCACTCCACTAGTAACTGTAAATAGTGTCAATTGCCTCTCCAAAATAGTTGTTTCAATGTACTCTCTTACCATTGATGTATGAAGCTTTCCCACATCCCTGCAGCAATTGGTGGTGTCCAATTTTTACATTTCATATTGTCTGGTGGGTTTAAATGTGTCTTATCATTGCTTTCCAATCTGGTTTCCATCCTCATTTAGATATGAAACTGTTCAACCCATGGACATCTAATAATCACCTTCTTGCCAAATCACAAAGACTTCACCTGTACTCATCATTCTGTTTGACCTCAATTGCGTTTGGCATTCTGATAATGACCAAATCCGAACTTTCCTCTCCCTTTACTTACACTGAACAGTATTCTGAGAAAGAAGAAGCAGAGAAAAAGAAGGCCCCTTAGAAATTCAGAAGTGAATCTAGTAGCTAATTCAGGGAAGGTACTCTTCAAAGAAATATATTTAATAATAGAACTTTAAACTTGGAAAATTAAGAAATGCAGATAGCTTTCATAATATGAAATATATAAAATTAATATCAAAACAAATACTCTTAGGTTTGGGGTTTGTGCAAGAAAGAGCATCAGAGCACATTCATAACAAGCATTATATTTAATGTAACATATAATAATTATTTCTTAATTATGTTTAATGTAGTTTGTGTGATGTACTTTATACTGACACACTTATTGCCTACTAAAATATAAGTGTTTTATATTTTAAAAGGAAACGTATTTGAATCTACTATAATGTCAAAAATGGGACTATGAATCTAATGAAAGCTGTTAATGATGCATTTTCCATTTCCTTTCCCATAGTTCATTTGACTATGCAAGCTACAGTGCAGATTAAAAACAAGACCATTTGGTCCTGATTCCAGGAAGCTCTTAGTGGATCTAAATGGGTAGCTACATATAGAAAATTATCTAAAACATTGCTGATTGCAGCTCAAGAATAACTGAAGTAGTCAATCCCACAATTTATTGCCCACCTTTGGTGTCACTGATGATGTTAAACAAATATTCATTAGAGAAATTCACTTAACAAATATTTTCTGAGAATTGACTCATTTATTCTTCTAGTGAAAGGACTGAAGAATGAATAAGAAAGATGAACAAGAATAGATCCAGAGACAAATGGCAGGGGAGGGGGAGGGGGTAGAGAGCAACCAAAGGACTTGTAGGCATGCCTATTAGCATAACCAATGGACACAGACACTGGGGCAGTGGAGGCTAGCCCAGGGTGGGAATGGCTTGGGGGAGGGGTTAATTGGGGTAAAAAGAGACTTACGTAAAACTTTAGACAACAAAAAAGTGGGTTTACAGTTGTAATACAAATAAATAATACAATACATAATAAATAATATAAGAATAAAAAAAAAGAAAGTCTTGTTCTTCATATAACTTAGATTCTAGAGCTCTGTGAAGGTAATGCCAGCCTCTGATCAGCAGCTTCTGTTTCCGTAAGTTTTTTGAAGGGTGAGGAATGAGATATTTTTTTACTCAGGGGGGAGGAGGGAGTAGCGTAGCTATCAATGTTGGCAAAAATGAAATTCTGAAATATGATAAGGCTGATATCAAGTAAACGATCACAAATGTTGTAAAAAGACAATGCCCAGATTTGTCATCATGGTCTACATCTAAAAATACAAAGTAATGGCACCCTCTTGAATGACTTTTAGGCAAAACATTTTAAACAAAAATTCTACAAATATTTTTTTGAACTCTGTTCTCTGCTCCACAATTTAGTTGGCAGTGACTAAAACCTGTAACCAAGAATCTTCAAAGACTGTAAAAGTTTTATGTGAAATAGCCCCTTTAATTGCAAAAAGTAAAACCTTATTTCTTTGGTGACTCTCATTAAACCTTGTATTCTGAATGTTTCCAAACTTTAATTAAAGAAACCTCATGTTTCTTTATGGAAGAAGTAGTGTTCTTTGTTTAATAACATTATGGTATTTCTTTGTGTAATTTCTGTAGTTAATCCTTAAACACATAACTCAGCAAAGGATAACATATTTAAAGTTTGGCAAAAAGTCAATTATTATCTTTGATTTTCTTTGGTTGACTTGTGGTAGTTCTACCAATGGAAAAGTCTACTAGTTAGTATTCAACCATTAGTTTATTCTGAATTTGTAGCTAAATATTTTATGAAATTAAAAAATGTTCATTTTTTCAAGCTTTGGAAATTACCAAAAAAAAAGATAAATTATGGTCCTGTCAAAGCTTTTCTAAACAAAAGAGTGGAGTTAAGGATAAAGGAGATTTTATAAGCTTTTGCTATTCTAGAAATATGGGACTGGTCATCTAGATTGCTAGCAAAATAATTGGAGAGAAAGAAAAATCATCAGATGCTCTTTACCATTTGTTCCCAAGCAATTATTTTTCTAATGCATCCAAGTAGAGAAGAATCCATCTCACTTATGACATAATCAATTATGAGAATAAAGGTATATAAAACACCAGATTTTTTTCTTTGCTTTATGAAGATATGTATGTGGATCAAAAAATGCTTGTGTTCCATGTTGAGGTTCTTTGCTTCTCAAAAGGAAAAACGCTGAGCTAAATTTATGAGCTGAAGGACCAAGTGACCTATTTTTGGAATAGCAAAGAAAAGACCAACTGTGTCAAACTTGAAAAAATTATAACTGTCAGTGGGTCTTGGCTGTTTGGCAGATATACTTTAAGCATTGAGTATACTGAATCTGAAATTTCAAGAGAAAATTTCCAACCTCATTTCTCATAATATTAAATTCTAAGTATTTATAGCCACAACACAGATATGGATACAGCGTAATAATGCTAAAAACATGAATTGTCTCCACGTGGTGAAGATTTCAAGGACAATGTCTTAAAAATGATTTTAAAGTGGAAAATACTGAGTCTCCTCCACTCTTACTGTAAGAAAAATATGGATGGTATTTTTTGACATTGTAGCAAAAATCCTTTTTGGAAATTCACAAGAAATATTTTCTAGGCTTAGACTGTACACAACTGTTCAGAATAGAGATTTTTTAAAATTATGCTTCATTCAGTTTCCAAAATTAATTTTTAAATAATCATGAGTGGAGTAAAATATCACCCCAGAGGAAGTAAATGGGCTTGGCTTGTCACTATGTGATGTTCATCAGCACACATGTGACATACATCTTCTTCACTTTTGGCAAACAATAAAAATAACTGCACAATAGAATTGATATTTAGGCACTATTATGCATTTCATTTTCCTCACAGTCTATCATGTAAACATTTATAGCAACCAAGTATACTTAATTCTCAGATAATCACATTTTCAAAAATGCTTAAAGATTCAAGAAATGCTTTTTATTCTAAGACTACTACTGAAATGTTGTTTTTACCTATCATCTTAAACTGGTAGAAAATTTGTGCATCAAAGCTGCTATTTTTCTTACCGATGCTATTGCTTTTTACTACTGTACTTTCTCACTAGACTTCCCCAAGATTTTTCTCTTTTCCACAATTTGAACTATGACCACTATGTAGATAACTTCTAAATCTGTGTTCTCAACATTTAAACCAAATCTCCATTATTAAATACTTATTTATTTCCACTTATTCACCTGATATGTATAGGGCACTTACTGTCTACAGGTCTTGCCACAGGTATTCTGTAAATACAACAGAACATGACACCATCAATGTGCTGCCTTTAAATTTGCCTGTCGATGACTTCCTTAGATATCTGCTCAACACATAGCTTTCAACATTTGTTACTTAACATTTGTCATTTCCCACTTACACTAGCTCTCTCTCTTGATAATACTTTTGGCCAATGATCTACAATCACTCTACTATTCATCCATATGTGTAACTGTGGGTTAACGTATATATTTGGGAGAAGGAAAAGAGAAGATGTTTTTAGTTTTTACTCTACACCTATCCATTTTTTAATTTCAATCTGTTCTTTCCTGTCACTTTTTAACCAACCCCCTTAGCATTCAGGGTTTCCCCCTTCCAATCTATTCTGTATAGAGTTGGCATGTTGTTGTTAGAATATCATCTGCACTAATGTCACATCCTTGTTCAAAAGCCTTCATTGGTTCACCATCTATGGAATAAATCTAAACCTGTCATTCTAGCATTCAAGTCGACCCACAAAGCTTAAGATGGTTCCCAACTGTAACTCCTGACTCTACCTACAATACACATTTTCTGCTACAACCAGAACACTGTCCTCACCGTTCACAAAACAGACTTAAGCCTTTCCTCCTCCATATTCAATACCTCCCAGGATCCTTCTCCCCCACCAACTACCAACTTCCCCCCTTTTCTTCTCTAATTGGCCCACTTCACCCTGTTTAAGGTAAACCTGTAGTACTACATCCTCCCAATTTTTTTCTTTGACTCTGCCAACCAGCACTCAAACCTCTCAGAAAGCATGTTGGCACTCATGATTTGATTTGATAAAATGAGTATATTTTATCTCATTTTGCTTTAAAAAGTAAGTGTATTTTATCTCTGAAAACAAATTCCATTTTCTTAAGGTTGGAGACCTCATTTTCCCCCTTTTCTCTTACAGCTCCCAATGTGATTGTGTTGGTCTGACAGTTTGTTTACATTATAGAATGACTTGGACTCCATCAGGTTTAGATGTGCCACAGTCTGATCACAGTTTCTGAAGGCTGTGCACAGCAAAGTATCATGGCAGATGGTGAGCTTTTTATGAAAAGCACAGTTGCATCCCCTTAAAGCCATGTTTTAATAGAATCACCTGCACAATCATATTTTTTCTGTTTGTATGATTTTTCAAATCAAAGAATAACTCAGGACCTCCATACATACCATTTATAATGATTCAATCAGTAGGACTTCTATGTCAGTTGTAAACAATTAAAAATTATTTCCCATCTTTTAGTGACTGCAAAACAAATGCCAAACACTGCATTTTGAATTGACGCTCTTTGTTAACTACACTTAGATGTTTGGTTCTATGAACTGAATTAATATGTAAAAACCCTTCTGAAAGATGGGCTAGCCAGACAAGTTTATAAACATCATTTGCTTTCTGCACAAAGGAGTAATGATGAGAGTTACAGATTAGGAGAAAAATATCCGATGCATTTGCCATGACTAACAGCACTAACACAGCCTGATTCTTGTTCCATTACTGTTTATTATCTGCTTTTCAACAGTGCTCTGCATTTTTTCCAAAGATTCTGATTTAGAGACAAGCAGAGTTCTCATCAAGCAAGGACATGCTTAGTGTTCAATACGTTGATATCAAAGTGCTGATGAACATTATTCAAGAATTTTGATACATCAGGTACTGTACCTCTGTGGTTCATAACGGGAATCAAGTGCAACTATTAGATTGATTTGCCAAGGCCACACTTCACTTTTGTCTGGGTGACAGTGCCAGAGAAGACTGAGGTTCTTAGCCAGTGCCTGCCAATTAATTGTTTATATTCCCTGTCCTTCTGCTAAGCAACTTGTGCCTGAAAGTCACAGATAACTCCGTGGTCAGGGTAGCCCCATCTCCCACCGTACCATGATTCCAAGGAAATGGGTGTCCAGTTAGCCAGTAATGCTTCTGAATGGACTCCAGAGGATTTGTGTAAAGATCTGGAGTTAAGATCAGGAGTATCTAAAAACAGGGAAACCTGGGCAGGACCAGAGCAAAGGCAATCCTTAAGATATGAGCTTTCCAGAATTTTACATTAAGGAAAAATGGGAAGCTTTGTTAGAAGTTTATTTTTGTTCCCCAACAGCTTACTGAAGTATAATTTACATAAGTTCACCTGTTGCAAGTGTACAATTTGATGCTTTCTAGAAAATGTATAGACTTCTGCATTCATCACCACAATGCAGTTGTAGAATACTTCCATCACCTCCAAATGAGGGGCATTATCCCTTTGTGTCCCTAATTTTCAGTTTGCCCTTATTGCCATATAGCAACCACTGTTCTGCTTTGTGTCTCCATACATTTGTCTTTTCTTGGTGTTTTATATACATGAAATGTTAGTTTTATGGATTAGAATTATTTCACTATACAACGTGTTTTGAAGTTCAATTATTTTGTAGCATTTCTCAATCGTACACTACTTTTATTGCTGAGTAGTATACCAGTGTATGTTTATTCATTCACCAATTAATGGTCATTAGGATTATTTCCAGTTTGAGGCTGGATGATTTTGTGAGGATATACATTTTCACTAAAAATTAAGATAACTTCCCTCCTCAAAATGAGTTCTGTTTCCTAAGTGTCATCATTCTCAAATCTATTGAAATTGTCAACAATCACATAAAGTAGCAACCCCAGAAAGATTTGAGAAGAATGAAAAGCTGGACCCTATTCATTTCACTCAGCTAAATTCTTTACCTGACTACTCCTCAACTTTATTCTGTGCCCAGCTAAGTGTATATAGAGAATTGACACATGGTCAACTCAAAATGCTAGAAAAGGTAATCATTATCAAGGGTTATGAACTTTTTTCTTCCAGGTGTACAACTGTCTAAGAACACAATAAAAACTTCCCTGACATCAACTTATTCAATGCCATAGATCTTGAGATGAACAGAACAACAAATCTACTAAGACTTAATTCCCAGTTTACATAATGAACTCAGCCAAATACTCTTTAACTCTAAGCAAAAATTTGCTACCAATTTATAGATATGCAGAATTTTTCTGGCAGGTAGACTATCTCATTCACAGATTGAATGCTATCGCCCCGCAAAACTCCTATGTTGATATCCTAATTTCTAATGTAATGATATTAGGAGCTGAAACTTTGAAAAGTAAACAAGCTTAGATCAGGTATGAGGGGGATTAGTGCTATTGTAAGAAGAGACCAGAAAGCTCATTCTCTCTCTCTCTCTCTCTCTCTCTCTCTCTCTCTCTCTCTCTCTCTCTCTCTCTCCCTCTCTCTCTCCCCCATGTGAGGACACAGCACAAGGGAGCTATCTGAAAGTTTGGAAGAGGGTCTTCACTAGAACCTGACCATGAAGGCATCCTGCTCTCAGACTTTGAGCTTCCAGAACAATGAGAAATAAATAAATGTCTGTTGTTTGAGCCACCCAATCTATGATATTTTGCTTTTGCAGCCAAAGACTAAGATGATCCCTTTCAATGAGCCTCACTCCATTCTAAATAAACTATTCCTTTTCCAAAATTAAAAAATTCAAACAAAACTTAGGAAATTAAGATGAATAGTATCTTGTTGTTTGTTTCTGGTATAACTTATCTTTAAGTTTGATGAAACTACAAAGAGGACTCAATGAGGTATTTTACTTATTCCTGGTGTCTTGTGGATAATTTTTCAAAGGCCCTTCTTTCATAATAAACGTGTTATTGCAAAATTTTTTACATTAAAAAATGATTTTAATTTACTTTAGTGCCAACATTTTTAATGAGAGCACACATCTCTGAAATGATCATGTAAATCACTAGGAATATATGATTTTTTTTTTTACAAAATGTGATTAAAATGATCTTTGATGAGCATAACCCTTGGTAAATTGAAGTTCACCCATAATACACAAAATTACTCTAGTGTATGTAGCTTGAACTGAGGTCTCTGATAAACATTCCTTGTTTAGTTGCCAGAAGGTGCATGAGAAGAGAATATACCATCACCATATGCCTCTTGGGACATTATACTTCATGAGCTCAAATTATGACAAACATTGATAACACACTGACGATAGCAATGACTTTGCATGTGGTAAAATAGAGATGTCAAAATTATGTACAACCAAAAAAGCATATAGAATATTGTCAACAGCATACATTTCTCAGACAATCAGGTAACAACTCAAGATGTTGGGAATACCTCTTATGAAGACATACGGTCAGACAAAAGGGTACTTCAGCCATAATTAGCATATTCACCTTTCAAAAACTAATCATTATAAGTATAAAAGGCTACTGTTTGCATCCAGAGAACATTTATTTGAGGAATAGGAATTGAACAAGAAGTTACATCTTGCTACCACCCTTGGTTGTTAGAAAAAACAAATGTCATTCTTTGTATGTTTTGTTGGCAGAGGAGCAGCAGAGGTTTAGGTCTTATTGAATCCGAGGTGGCCATAGGGTATCAGCTTTTGGTATCAAGATAGTCGGAGATGCCAGTATGGAGCTCAAAAGAAAAATCTGGTTGGAGAGTTGAAATTGTAATTCATCCATAAAGAGAATGCCAATTGAAGCATGGTAATGCATAAGCCAGTGAAGGGACAATATGATGACTGAGCAGAAAGTAAGCAGGAACCCCTCCTAAGTGCTCATAACCATATAAAGAACATTCAGAGCTGTGAAGGTACATAGGCTATCTCAGAAGCCAAAGGAAATGAGTGCATAGACTGCATAATGAAGAGGGGTCTCCTAGCAGTGCCAAATGCGACCAAAAAGTCATGGATGAAAAACTCTGAAACATGTCCATTTGATTCAGTAGTTAAGAGGTTGTTAGTAATCTTAACCAGACCATAGTGGGTGGAAAAGGAGATGACAAAGAGACACAACCTGTGGGGATTATTTTTGCAAGATATTTGGCTCTGAGAAGAAGGAAAGAGACATATCAGTGGTGAAGGAACAAGGGACGTAAGGTTAAAGACATTTATTTAGTTAATTATTTAGGTAACTCAATAAGCTAAATGAGGCTTGGGCACTAATAAGAAAGAAACAGAGAGGGAAAAATGGAAGACATAAAAGGAAGAGGGATTCTGATGAGTTTTAGATACTCAGCCAGTAACACATTTAAGAATGAGTGATCCAGATCAGCACCCTCCACTTCAGATATAAGGATCCTAGAATTTATAGAGATTGGTGCATTTGACTAGTTATGCTCCTAATAAGTGGCAAAAGCAAGGCTCGGTCACAGATCTACCACTCACAGGCCAGGGCACTTCCCACTGCAATCTGTTTAATACAAGGACCTGCCCAGTGTTTCTTCCTGTGGTGATAGGAGGGATCTTTTTTTTTTTTTATCCTCACCTGAGGATATTTTTTCTTTTGCTTTTCAGAGAGAGTAGAATGGAGGGAGGGAGAGAGAGAAAACAAAATAGAGGAGAGAGAAAAATATAGATTTAAGAGAGACACATTGACTAGTTGCCTCCTACAAGTGCCCCAACCAGAGGTAGGGAGTATACTGTAATCCAGGTTTGTGCACTTGAGCAGGGATCAAACCTGAGACCATTCCGTGCAAGGGTCAACATTCTAACCACTGATATATACTGGCCTGAGGAAAGCACACCCTAAAAAAACAAAATTCCTGGTTCTTGGTAAAACCAGGAAATCGAATACTTTCCCTATCATGAAACAGGAGTCTCCTAATTTTCAATGTCTTCTTAGCCCAGTTCACTGTGTCAGTTTCTGCTTGCTCCTCAGTATGTCTGCCTTGGACCCAGGGCTCTGCCTTCACATTTGCCTTTATCATATTCCCAGGGTAGTGTTGCTAGATAAAATGCAGGAGGCACAGTTCAATTCAAAGTTCTGACAGTGTATTTTTATTTAGTGGAATATGTCCCATTCAGTATTTGGAAGATACTTAAGCTAAAAAGTTATTCATGTTTATCTGATATTCTAATTGACTGGGCATGCTGCTTTTATTGTTTGTTTGTTTGTTTGTTGTTATTGTTTTTCACTAAATCTGATAACCCTATCCCAGGGGACCAATAGCCTAGTTGACTTGCTCCTTCCTATCACTCCTATTCTCCATGGTGTAGCAGTCAGCTCCTAACCCTGTTCACAGAAACCTGTACCTGAGGCCCTGACAGAGCAGTAGTCACATGCTCTGCTGGGATAGGAGTGCTCAAATGTCTGACAAATCCTAAATTATATATTTGTCTCAAAATTCAGTCTAAGGCTGTTTTTTCTTGATTTTCTTGCTTAACCATGCATAGTTCCAATAAATATCAAAATTGCTTAGTATTCCATGAGCACACACTAATTAATGACAGATAAAGCCAATAGAAATTGGAGAGAGGAGAGGAAACTGCCTCATATTTTTATTTTTCCTTAGATAGTCTACAAAGCAAATAAGGAATGAGGGTCACATTTAATTTCTCCTAATCTGTTGATACATAAGGTTCAGTTTAGGCAAGAAAATCTGGGTTGTATCCACCTCATCTTGTCTCAGAGGATTTCCTGGAGGTCAGCAACTCTGCTGACCCAACATAATGGCTTAAATAATAGGTACAATGAAATTTGTGCACCTCTGCCCTGATCTGTTAACCCAAGTATATATTAAGCGCATATAGGAAAGACTAGGAGTTCATAGCATTTACTCTTCAAAAGAACCAAAAATTCATTTTCCCCCTTCATTTAAAAGTTAAATTGTGTATTTCAAAGGTAAATCTAAGCCATGTGTCTCACTTTTTTCCTTTAACAGCTAACTGTTCTGAAAAGGCTTCCTGTCATATCAAGGACTTCCACAAGGTCATTTTTATTCCAAATGAGAAAAACCACATTTTCTTTAAACATGCAATACTTAATGTCAAAAACACATACATATGGTTCCAGCTCTCATCTTGTGAAATACAATAATAATCTATTAACAACTGATCAATTTTATACCCTTTCTAAAGATAACTGTCACATGATCAATGTCATCAGCAGTGTAATATTTATTAAGAGCCTATTATGTGCCAGATACTAGGCTATGTACTTTACAGTCTAACCTCAATCACTCTGGTAGTGGTATATTACTAATTCATTTAATAGATAAAGATAGATATTAAAGTGTCAAGAGATCATGGAATGCGTGAAGCAAATAAAAGGCTAACACAAATTCTGCCTAACACAGAAGCCCATGAAGCCCATTTTCCCATATGGTAGTGTGTTCCCTTATAGGTAAGAAAAGCTAAATCATCCCTATTTTCTACAAGTCAATAGTCTTAATAAAAAACATGGGAAAAGCATATTGACTTAGAGTTGACTGACTCATATTTAACCTTGTGGAGAACAATGCACTAAAATGGTACATGCACGGATCTTTTAAAAAAATTCATCTTTTACCAAAAAAAAAAAAAAAATTAGATGGTAAAATTCACAAAAACAAGATACCCAGATTCTCTTTGTGAAGATGAGGTATATAATAAATCCAGTCTCCAGTGCTCACAGCTTTTTTGGAGGGTTGGGAGGTAAGTATAGATTGCATTTTTTGCTACTATGAGGGCGTAGGAAAAGAGAACGAGCATTTCCCAAGCATATGCACTATAGAAGCCAACAAGGAGGAGGGACTGAACACATAGGTTCTGGATTCTGACACTCTTGGGTTCCAAACCAAGTTCCACTGTTGATTATTCAATTATGGGGCCTCTGCTGGTCTACTCTGAACCTCAGTGTCTTCACTTACCCAATGGACATCATAATACCTATTTATAGGAATGTGTTATAACAATTAAGTGAGATTATATTTGGAAAATAGTTGGCCTAGTGCCTGGGTCATAATAATCATGCTGTAAATGCTGTGAAAAGCAGAAAACCTTGGCAGCCATAGCAGAGCCTTGGAGGCTAAATGAGGTGACATTTTCAAACAATTATAGGCCATGACTAGGAAAAGGAGAAACTTAACTAAGGGCCTGGCAGCATGGGAAGGGGGGGTGGGGGTGGAGTGACAGTCAGAAAAGGCACCATAGAAGACACCAAAGGTCCTGACAATAAACTTGCTATGATTAACAGGGGAAGACAGGTTACTTCCATTTTTGACCATAAATAAACTCTGACTGAATGTTTCATACAGGGAAAACAAAATAAAACACTAAAGAGATTATTTTTATTGGACTAGGAGAAATGAAAAATTCAAACATTCAGAATTTATGTGGTTTGGCCATAGAAATGAGCATTAGCCCATGTAGCTATTTTATTACTAATGGGAATCTTTTAAAAAGTGGAAACAATAGCTAATTGTCACTATAATGTGTTTGTTTAGTAATAATGGGAATCTGCCTTTGAGAAAAAAATTGAAATTTATCCAACTTTAAGTTATTTTTGTGTCTTCTTAGAGTAAGGGCCAGCAAACTGTGGCCTGTGACAAATAGGGCCTGAGGTCTGGTTGTGTGTTTTTTAAATAAAGTTTTATTGGAACACAACCTCATTCATTTTTTTCCAGACTGCTATGGCTGCTTTTGTGCAAACGACTGTAGGAACTACAAATTTTTAAATATTTACTACATAGCCCTATATCGCAGAAGTGTACCAACACCTATCTTACAGCGATGAGGTAAGTATTTTGTCTTAGTCAGATTGGGTTGCCATAACAAATATCACTCTCTGAGTGAGTGTCTTGAACAATAGACATTTATTTTCTCACAGTCTGGAGGCTGGAAGTCTAAGTACAGCATGGCTGGTTTCTAGTGAGGGCTTTCTTCCTAACTTATAGAGGCTGCCATCTCACAGCGCTTACATGTGGGGTATTTTGTGGGGTGGGGATTAAGGTTGGGAGGAGGAATAGAGTGAGCACACCTCGCTGGGAATCTTCTTTCAGGACACTAATCCTTTTCTATTAGGGCCTCACCTCGTGGCAGGCATACCTCATTTTATTGTTCTTTGCTTTATTGAGCTCCGCAGACATTGCCTATTTTACAAATTGAAGGTATGGATCTCCTCCAGCAAAACAATTACCACTCACTTCACTGTGATATTTGCTTTATTCTGAGGGTCTTCAACTGACTATGGCCAAAATATGCCTGTACCTCAGTGAACCTCAATTACCTTCTTATAGGCCCTATCTCCAAATATAGTCATACTGGAGGTGAGGGCTTCAACATAAGGATTTTGGGGAGACACAATCAGTCTATGGGTTACTTTAAACCTACCAAATATGATTTAGTCTAAGATATACATGGCACTTTATTCCCAATGCACCTTCCAATACCCCTTTCTAAAAACCTCTGGAAAATAGGTAGAAAACAAAGTACAGTAGAAATCTTACCCTCTGACTATGAATAAAGAGACTATCTAGAAACCGTACTTCAATGTTGCCCTTAGAAAAGCATTTGAGCCTGGAGAAAAATAGAGATGAAATGACTTCTGGAGAGTAGAACAAATTGTTGCATTGAGAAACTGAACGACACCTATTAATCCATTCCCCAAGTGGTAGTTTTCATCATGTGGATGCCTTTTCATCTTACTGGGGAAAACAGCAGTGAAAGTACTTAGGGAGAATCAGTGACCAAGTGGGTTTACAAGATTCAAATAAGCATTGATGGGTCCAAGTCAAGTTGTATTATTTGCAAAGAGGATATAACTCTATTTCTCCAACAACCACAGAGTATTTTAAGAGACACTACCTCATTCGTCTTCTGAGTGCCCTTTGAAATAAGTGTCCCATATTTTTATTTCTATTTTATAAATGGGAAAACTAGGGCAGGGAGCAGTTACATGCCTCTCCTCGGAGTGAATCAATCACTCGGGGAACTAAAATGGAACTATTTTAAGTCCCTTGTTCTCCATGCATTCAACCACAAGGTAGTGTAATAAAGACCTCTCCGTAAATAAAAAGTGTCCTCTGCTCATTGGGTAAGGCATTACTCACACTGTGAATAAGGTATGTCTTTCCTGCTATGCCAAGATGGTGGATGACGCTCTAACTTTGGCACTTTTAAGAACTCCCTTTTCCAATTATTAAAAAAAAAAAACACATGAGCATCAATAGGAAATTAATTTTAAACCAAAATAGGTTATAAATTTTAAACCAAAGCACCAAAAGTAATACTGGATTGAGATCCTGGCACCATACTATGTCAGGGCATAGAAACAGGCTCTAGCACCATCTAGTGGAAACCAAAGGAACTCCTGGATTATCCACAGGGTTGTTTGTCATCCTGGGGGTTCCTTTCATGGAGAGGTTTGGATTATCTCCTGATTAAAGCTTCCTAGGGCTTAATCCTGTACAGCAAATGTATCTTTCGTCCAAGTCAACATGGAAGTACATCAAGGCTTGGACGTGGGTTATCTGCGGTAGTTCTGTTCCCAGTGACACAGAGTAGAAAGGATGAGGACTAGTAGTGAAAGAGAAGAGTTTCAATCTACCCCATCAGCAGCTCTTTGGTGTTACACAAATTATCTTATCTCTCCAAATTCCTATTTAACTCATCAGTATGATGACGTTAAGGGTGATTGTAACAATTAAGTGAGATATTTAGTTTATTTATATCATTATACAGTGACTGTCGACAAATATTAGTCTTCTATTTCCCATAAAAGATTTCTGTGATATTTCCATATTGCACTGCATTTGCTTATGAGGGCTATTCTAACAAAGTATCACAGACTGGCTTAAACAACAGGAATTTGTTTTTTCTCTTGGCTTATAGATGAAGATCTCCCCATATCTCTTCATACTGTCCCACCTCTGTAAGTGCCTATGTTCAAATTTTCTCTTCTTATCAGGACATCGATCATATTGGGTTAGAGCCCATCCTAATAACATCATTTTAATATAATACCTCTTTAAATACCATATTTCCAAAGACAGTCACATTCTGAGGCTTCAGGGGCGAGAATTTCAATATCTGAATTTGTGGAGGAAGCACAAGTTAGCCCATAGACAGCACAGCAGGCAGACGGCCATGCAGCAAGCAATTAGTGGAGGCAGGATAAGTCCCCAGCCCTTGCCTAGTGCTCACAGCCATGCTGCCTCAGACAGAGGTAAGTAGGAAAATACATTTTTATAGATCAAATGAAAAATTCCCATTTATTGTTGTTTAAGGCAAACTGTGAGGTCTTTTTCCTCCAAGTTCACAGATTCCTGAGATAAAAGGTCCTCTAGGTACAACAATGTATAGTTAATTACAGCAGTCCCCTGGGGTACCCTCCACAAATAGGGAGGTGGAATCCAAACATTGATTCTATCCCCTAAATGGATTGAATCAATGATTCCTGAGTTATTATGTTACCACCAGTGCTATTCAGCTGACTCAGGAAGGGCTCTTTGTAACTTCCAGCTAATCTATAATACAGTTCAAAATCTTCAGCAGCTAAAAAACTGCTCTCTCCAGTTTTATTCTAAAAAAAAGAAGTGTCTGCCAGCATTTTCAAAAATGTATTCTGTGAGGTGCACATATGTTAATATAAGTGTAGCAAAGACTGTCCACCTCACTTTCTCCTCGAGCAGATTTCCCTTTACAATCTCCCAAACAGCCAGCCTCTGCACTTCAGGGTGAGCGGGAACTGAATTGCAATGCCTCCCTGCCTGCTCTACCGTGACTTTCACACCATCTTCCCCTCCAATTTCTCCACCGCAGCTATTTCCAGGCCTGGGACCCCATGCCTCTCTGCCTGGGACAAAATGTAAAGTCATAATAATAAAACATAAGCAGGAGCTTCAGAATCCCAAACAGCCACCCTCTCTGGTTATCATCATCCTTATTACCTCCATTGTCAGTGGCCATCTGAGCTTACTTCATAAAAAGAAAACTCAGTGCAAAGATAGCAGCCTCAAGTAGTACTTGCTTTGGAAAATGCAAATGAGGCTGGGTCTAAAGGTTGGCTGTGGATTTTTCCTAGTGAAACTGCATATCATACTCAATTGCAAAGGTGGCTTGTTATATGCTTACCTCAGGGCTTCATTCTCCAGATAAAATACCATGCAAATTCACATACAGATCATCACATGGGTAATCCCATAGGCACCATGATTAACTCCATCTTCAACACATCATTTAACCTGAGATTATCATCTATTCTGGTCTCTTGGTTCTTTTCTCCTCTTTTCCCATTTAGCAGATCACCCCTTTCTTTCCCTCAAACTAACATATTCCCACTATACAAACATTATGCTCTTACACCCAGCACCTAGATCTTGGTTTTTAACACCAGTCTCAAAACAAACAAACAAAAGCTGGTCTGGCACAGGGTGTGTAAAGGAGGAGCCTGGAGCAACTTATAGTACCAACAAATAAAAAGGTGTTTAGTAGTTTTTTAAAAAAAATGGTGTATGTCAAAGGAAAAAGAGACTAACCTTTTGATAGCCAAAACTGGAACCATTTGAGTGGCAAAAATAAATGACATTGAAATTGGATTATAACACAAATCCTATATAATAAAAGGATAATATGCAAATCGACTGAACTGCAGAATGACCAGTAGCTATGACACACACTGACCACCAGGGGGCAGACTCTCAGTGCAGAAGCTGCCCCCTATGGTCAATGCACTCCCACAGGGTGAGTGCCGCTTAGCCAGAAGCCGGGCTCATGGCTGGTGAGCACAGCAGCAATGGCGGGAGCCTCTCCCACCTCCACAGCAGCACTAAGAATATCCGACTGATGGCTTAAGGCCCAAGCTGGATATCCAACTAATGGGGAGCAGGCCTAAGCTGGCAGTTGAACATCCCCTAAGGGCTTCTGGACTGTGAGAGGGTACAGGCCGGGCTGAGGAACCTCCCTGAGTGAACGATTTTGTGCACCGGGCCTCTGGTATAAAATAAATATCCACGAGTCCATATGGATATAAATAAATGATTGAATAACTATGTGGGAGAGAAGAGACAAATGAGGAAAAATTACAAATAATATATAGAGATGCTTTCCCCTTGTTGGGGACTGAATGTGTCCCCTGAAAAGTCATAGGTTAAAACCTTAGCCACCGATGTGATGGTATTCGGAGGTGGGGCCTCTGGGAGGAAATTAGATGGTGCCCTCATGGATTGGATGATGCCCTTATAAAAGAGATTCTAGAGAGATCTCTGTGCTTCACAATTTTCAAAAGTAGCTTGTTATATACTTACCTCAAGTTATATATTTGTCTCTGAGGACATAAAATGAAAACAGCTGTCTATGAACCAGGAAGTGAGCTCTCACTAGACACTTAATTGTCCATTGTTTTGACCTTGTATTTCCCAGTCTCCAGAACTGTGACAACTAAGTTTCTGTTGTTTATAAGCCACCCATTCTATTATATTTTGTTATAGAAGCTTGAATGGACTAAGATATTCTTTAAGAAAGTAAAGTATAGTCTCCCCACACCATGCTCTGAATATCAGTTGGATTGATGACTCATTTCTGAAGACTAGAGTATGGAAAGATAAAAACATTCAGCTTATAGTGGGGAAACCTGGCAAAACACTAATTTAAGCAAATGATCAAGGTTAATATCCCCAGTGATAAATCGTGTTGATACTATGTACTCTCCTACATGATGTCATGAGAAAGATATGTTATCCCTGTGATATTCATCCCCAAACCCAACACATAAACCTAATCATGAGAAAAACATCAGACAAACTTAAATTGAGGAACATTGTATAAAATACTTGAACAATTCTCTTTAAAAGTATCAAGATCATAAAATACAGGGAAAGAGTGAGACAGTCACAGGTCAGCAGAGACAAAAGATATGGGACAAAGAAAAGCAGATTAGTATCCTGAACTGGACCCTCTTACAGGAAAAGGACATTAGTATAAAAACTGATAAAGTCTGAATAAAGTCCAAAGTTTGTTTAATATCTATGTTAATTAGTTTTTAGTCTTGGTCTCATGGCTTTGTAAGGTGCTGACATTAGGAAAAACTAGGTGAAAGATAAACAGGATTTTTCTGTATTATATGAAACTGCTCTATAAATCTAAAAGTGCTATGAACTAAAAAGGTTATATTAAAAATTATAAAGCCAAAATAATTGTTGCTTTTTAGAATTTTGTTCATTTACAACTTCAGTTTACCACTATAGAATCTTACTTTACAAAAAGGTAGGCAAATGAATAAATAAGTAAGATGAATAGTTATTGGAGGATGGAATCAAGCTCACTTCAACATATTTAGACATACCTCACATACCATAAAATTGAAATTTTAACATATACAACTCATAGATATTTATTATGGTTACTAAAGTTATGCAACTATCACCACTGTCTAACTCCAGAACATTGTTATCGCCACAAAAGAAACCCCACACCCATTAGCAGTCACTCTTATTCCTCCTCCCCAAAGTCCCTAGACACCAGCAATCTACTTTCTATATTTATGGATTTGCATAATGTTCTCAAGGTCAATTCATATTGTAGCATGAATCAGTACTTCATTCTTTTTTACAGCTTAATAATATTTCATAGATATGTCACTTTTTTATCTATTTATCAGTTGGGCATTTGGCTTGTTTCCATTTTTTTTTATTACTACAAATAATCCTGCTATGAATATTCTTGTACAAGTATCTTTGCAAACATATGTTTTCTATTCTCTATAGTATATAACTAAGATTGAAATCACTGGATCATGTAACAACTGTATGTTATAACCTTATGAGGAACTGCCAAACTGTTTCTCAAAGTGTCTGTACCATTTATGTTATCACCAGTAATGCATGAGAATTCCATTTGTTCTACATCCTCACCAATATTTTATTTAAAAAATTGATTTGAGAGAGAGAGAGAGAGAGAGAGAGAGAGAGAGAGAGAGAGAGAGAGAGAGAAACATTTATCGGTTGCCTCCTTCATGCGCCCCAACTGGTGTTCCAACCTGCAACCTGGGTATGTGCCCTGAACAGAAATTGAACCAGTTGCCTTCTAGTCTAGTGCATGGGACAATACTCCAACAAACTGAGCCACACTAGCCAGTGCCCCACCAATATTTCTTATTATCTCTATTTTATAATAAACATCCTAAGGAATATAAAGTATTATCTCATTGTGGTTTTGATTTGCATTTCCCTGATGGTGAATGATGTCGAGCATCTTTTCATGTTCTTCTTAGCCATTTCCATATCTTCTTTAGAGAAATGTCTACCCAAGTTCTTTTCCTATATTTGATTAAGTTATTTATCAGTTTATTATTGGGTTATAATAGTTATTTATATATATTTTTTGGATACTAGATCCTTATCAGATATATGATTTGCAAATATTGTCTTTCATTCTATAGGTCATCTCTTCACCTTCTTGATAGTGTAGTTGATGCATCAAGCTTTTAATTTTAAAGGAGTCTGATTCATTTATTTATTTTTTGATTGTCCATACTTATGGTGTCATATCTAAAACAATTATGCCTTATAAAGACAATTACTCCAAAGCAATTATCTTGTTCTCAGATAGAATTCTATTGAGGCCAAGCTCTCAATAATCCAGATAGTGTTGTGCTGTGGAGTACTAAGTAGAGTTCTAGTTTTATTCACAATATAGTCAATTTTTCATGAAACACACATGACTACTGAATAAATAAAATTACTGTGTGACAGGGGAAGAGTGAGAAGGAAAACTGTCATATTCTTTTCTGAGGTTTTGTTTGTTTTATTAATTGAAATATTCATGGTCTCAGATGCATTGTAGTAAGTTTTAATTTCATGTCTTTAACTGAAAATTAATAAAAAGTCTAATAATATACAAAAGACAAAACTCATCAGTGAAGATCCAATGCAATGGGCCTATTTATATTAGAAACCTTCATGATGTGATAGTGTTGACTTCATGTAACAAACAAACAAAATATAATTTCCAAATCAAAGCATAACAAAATAAATTGAATGCTTTTAGTACAAGTACAGAAAATGCTGAACCTCATTTTTGCACAATTTATGAATCTTACCAAAAACCTTGTTTGGGAAAAGGGTCTTAAATTTATTGAGTCAGTGAAGACTCTAGCTTGCTGTTGGTCTGGAGCTTATAAGGAGGCCAAAGCAAAAGATAACACTCATCCTCCAGGCTGTACTTTTAAATATTGTATTCTTCCTTCCTTAATTTTTTCAGTCCATTCAAGGCTGGAATAGTGCTGACTAAGTTCCCACCAGCCCTTTGATGACTGCCAAGATCCTGCCTTGCTGGACCACTTTGATACTGACTGGCAGCCGAATTGTCAAGTTCTACAAAAAAAGCACATTTCCCTGCTTGGCTGGATGTCTTCCCCATCTATTTAGAACTGTTCTAAAATACAAATCCCTGCCCATCTGTCCATACACCTGGGTGGGCAGATCAAGAGAGAAGGACGTTGGAGCTAAGTCTGTTTTCCTGATGTGTAACCCTCCTGGCTATTGGGCTGCCTCCTGAGCTCAAAATTTCCTTTTTACATGTAACCCACACTTACAGGCACAGGCAGAAACCCAAATGGGATTACCATTCCAAATTCAAGAATTCCCTACATAAGCTCAATTGCTGAATCTTTAGCAGAGTTTATAACATCCTACCCTGTAAATTTAACATTACCTAAGTAAATGGTTATTCCACTATAGAAGTAATGGCTATATTTTAATTGTTTTATTGAATTAAATTTAAACATATGAACATTCAAAAAATATTTCATTCAATAAATTGTATAGTACTCAGAAGAAAGGTGATTCCTAAATTCTGGGTGTTAAAAACAAATATTACAGTAATAATTCAATAGCAGTGGCCTCAGCAATTGAAGACAGGTTCTTTGAAGTTAGGGTCAAGGTATTTTGACAGCAAATGGCATGCACATGGGTCCATAGAACACAACTTGCCTGACCAGCTTGAATCACTGTGGATAAAATATTCAAAGGATAGAGGAGTCCAGCTGGTGTGTCTCAGTTGGTTGAGTGCCCTCCCATGCACCAAGAGGTCACTGAGTTTGATTCCTAGTCAGAGCACAGGCCTGGGGCTGTGGGTTCGATATGAAGCAGGAGGAAGCAAATCCATGATTCTCTCTCATGGATTTTTCTATCTCTTCCTCTCCTTTCCTCTCTCCATAAAATCAGCAAAACATATTTTTTTAAAAAGGGGGGGTGGAGGATGGGGTCAAATATCTAAACATGAGTCTAGAATAAGCTAGATGATGACTGTGTCTTTTCATTAAAAAAAAAAAAAACAATTTGTTCATCTTCTGAATAATGGTAAGATGAGAAATTTCTTCAGAGTCCAGATGTTTTTCAAAAAATAAGAACATCTGTCCTAACTGGTTTGGCTCAGTGGATAGAGCATCGGTCTGCAGACTAAAGAGTCCCAGGTTCGATTCCAGTCAACAGCATGTACCTTGGTTTTGGGCACATCCCCAGTAGGAGGTGTGCAGGAGGCAGCTGATCAACGTTTCTCTCGCATCCATGTTTCTAACTCTCTATCCCATTCCCTTCCTCTCTGTAAAAAATCAATAAAATAGGGGGGGAAGGGCAAGGGGAAAAAATGGAGATCTATCTATCATCTGTTGTAATACTTATCTATCACTTGTAATACTTTAAGCAATAAAATAAAAAATATATATATATTTTTTTAAAAAAAGAACATTTGTCTATCACTTCCACTATCCCCTTCTCCTTCACAGTTTTTCAGGCACAGCCACGAGAAACATCCCTTAATTCATACTTGGGTAACAAATATAACATTGCCCTAGAAAGAATAGAGAGGAACCAGAAGACTAACTGGACCAGAGTTTGTCAATGTAACTACTTCAGAATCACGTTTGTGAAATGGTTCCCCAACTCCATATGAGACCAACTGAGTCAATCAGGATTTCAATGGGTTCAGGAAGGCTATATTTGGGAAGGGAGGGTGTAGCTTCCAGAAGTTAACTTTGCTGAATCTAATAATGTTATTACTAGAGGGATAATAATTAGTAATATTTAGTAATTTTACTAATAATTTAGTAATTTTAATACTAATTAGTAATAATTAGCAATTTTTTAAATAAATAGCAAAGACAAAGGGATCCCCAGAAGTGGAGCTGGAGTTGGTAGATGGTAACTGACCTTGGCAGAGAGAAAGGATTCAAGAAGAATTTTATGTTTGAACTAGGAGGAAATCATGACATGTCATCTTCTGCAGTCATGAAAATGGGTCTTTTCATCACATGTGCTTTGGAGCATGAGGAAGTACTGTACACATACTACAGACATCGCCCTCATTTTAGAGCAAGGCTCCTCAAGGTCAGAGTCGCCCGAGGAGGCATGTGCTAGGAGAGGATATGAGGGGGACACAATGAAATAAGTAAGAAAAAAGGAATAATTTGATAGAAAATAAGATGTGTTTCCCTTGTGGCCATAAAGTGAATATCTAAGGAGTAGACATATTTCAGGTTTATGTGACATGAATGTAAAAGTCACACAGAAAGAACTCTGCAATAAGAACATCCAGCATGAAAAAGATTCCATGCTCTGGGTAAGGCAAAAAGCAGGCAGAATGGCTTTGTCCAGAGTAGCCATACTGACCAAAATTAAGGATTTCCTCTTGGTTTTGAAAGCAGGAACCAAAGCAAAGAAGCACATGCATCTACAATGATATGACAACATTGCTGCCTATCATGCAAACAAGGTGACATGTATATGAGAGTTGAAGTTTTCAGCGTATTAATTAACCTGCTCATTAGATGTATTAGACAGGATTACTTTCTAATAGGGACAGAGCAACTGCAAGGCAAATTATTAAAATGATGGATGGAACTTTCTTTCTTGACTTTAAAAGTTTGGCAGTCCCAGATATTTCTATATCTCATATGAGAAAAGAATGGAGAGTTTTTGGTCTGGAAGAACTTAGAAAGTGCGACTGCTTTGATGCATTCAAGCAAAGACTGAGTTAGTTCTTTGAGTACTAAAGTGGGTTTTAATACAGACACTGTAAAGAGAGAATATTTTTTTAAATAAATATGTGTCTCAGGTGGGAGGTGTCAATAATAAAGGAGGCTGTGAGGTGGAAGGCAAGGGTATATGGGAAGTCTCTACTTTCCTCTCAATTTTGCAGTGAACCTAAAACTGCTCTAAAAACATAAAGTCTTAAAAAAATAGGTATGTTACTGCATTTTGACATAATAAATCCTCTACCCTGACACTATGTGGCTCATCGCTACACATTTGTTAAGCAGACCACTGCTGTGTATATAGATAAGAATAGATTTATGCAAATGAACTTTTAAAAACTTGACATGGTTCTAGTATCTTGAAGTTCTACAGATTTAATAACTAAATAAAGCTATCTTTCAAAAATCCATACTTAAAATTTTAAACTAGGAAATGGAGGAAGAATAAAGTTTGCCAACTATAAAAAGAAGTGGTATAAAAGATGATTGCATTTAATATTTTACCTTACCTTGTCATGCCCATTCCTAATATTAACCAATACTTTTAAAGAAATATGAACTTTAGTCCAGCTCTTTTTAGATTCTAGGATAGCTTTGCTGATTTATGTCCCAGAATATTATATAGAGAAAAAAAATCTAAATAACTCTTTGAAAAATGCCTAGCTCCATTGATTTTGTGGAGTGGCTCTTGCTTGGCTGAATTTAATTTAAATGTAGTTCTTTGTTATTGCTTTGAGAGGATGACAGTCATTTCTAACAAGCACAAATTATTCAGAGCATGACCCTAAATGCTGTATTTCAAATAGCAAAAGAAAACAAGCTATCCTCTAACCTACTTCGCTTTGCAGGAAGAGGAGCTGTGTGAAAAGAAAGCTGAGAAAGGACAACCTGACCCAGAGAGATTAGCTCTCACCAGGGCCCTCCTCCCATTTCCAGTGAGTCTCTGGATGGGCCAGTTGCACAAATACAAGAAGATCAGGCCAGCATCCTGGAAGGGGGTAGGGTATTTGTATCACCCTCCTTGGATAGCTGTTTGCCAAATTCTGGTTAACCCAGTTACAGTAAAGCCATTGTGGACTCTTTAGTAGAGCAAGCCTCCAATCTACATGGCATTCACGATTTTTTGATGGCCATAGCCTCAGCCAGTAACTGCAATTTAGTGGCTTATGCATTCTCATGAAAAGGGGCGGGCAAAGGCTCAAGAGCAGTGTATTTCATGGCAATAGGAAATGGGACACATTTTGCGCAGTGGCCAACTCCTTTGCATTTCTGAAGATGAAATGCCCCTTAGATCAAAGTGACAAAGTGGTTAGGATATTCACGGGACAGAAGACAAAAGGAGTTCATTCACTGCCAAAAAATAGCTTTCTGTTAAGTATTTAGAAGTTTAATAACAGTACTTACATGAGAAGTAGAATGCAGGAGAGTAACTTGAGAGTGTGCACAGCTTAACAGAAACTGGTCATTCTTCTGTACAAAGGCAGGCAATCAGTGATGAGCTTACCCTCATTCACTCATCTGTTCATCAAACAATTATTGAGTACCTACTGTACTAGTGAGTGCCTACTACCTAGCACTGAGCTAGTTATTCTAAGAAATACAAATATGCTGAACAAAAGCCTTTACCTTTAAGGAGTTTGCAGGAATAGAATAGAATGGAATAGAATAGAATAGAATAGAATAGAATAGAATAGAATAGAATAGAATAGAATAGAATAGA
>PVJC01001963.1:0-85306 GCA_004026665.1 Murina feae | reverse complement strand
GAGGCAGACCGCACCCAGCCCTGGTCACAGCTCAAAAAGAGAACAACATGCAGGAGAGGGCAAGAGTCTGAGAGATCAACATAGAGGGGGTGCCTGCTCCAAGCCTTGACAGTGTGCCTGGTGGCAGGTCCCCCGCAGGTAGACACACACAGGAGGACTGCTATGAGCCTCAGATGCAGCTTGACAGTGTGCCTGGTGGCAGGTCCCCAGTGCCCCCCCCACACACACACACACAAAAGGCGCCTGGCAGACTGGGGCCATCATAGGACATCCACTTAGGGGTCCCAGACTGTGAGAGGGCACAGGCCGGACTGAGGGACTCCCTCCACCCCGAGTGCACAAATTTTGGTGCACCGGGCCCCTAGTAAACAAATAAGTTTGTACACAAATTATACATTTTCACACACACACTCATATACATATACTAGTTTATCGCTGGGATCCATAGTATACACAATTCTTGCCATCTTGCCTTTCTCACTGAACCTCTTGTAGAAACCCTTCTGATTCATGGGCAGTGGTTCTCACTCCTTCTTCTTAGTAGCTGCATAGTACGTGATGGTGCAAAACACACAATTTGTTCAACCATCTCCTTATGGGTGCAGAGCCACTTTGTTTTTAGGTTTTATTACTATAATTCTGCAATAAACAAGTTTCCATTTAGCCTTCTGTACTGGTTCTTTTATTTCCACTGGCTACATTCCCAGGAGTGCAATCATTGGGTCAAAGGGTATAGAAATTCGTTATTTCAATAGATGCTGCTAGACTATTTTTTTCTCACATTTTCACAAGCAGTGCATGAGATTGCAATAGATGATATCACTCTTTAATTTTGCCAGTCTGGTGAAATGTCTCATTATTACTTTAATTTGCAGTTCTCTGACTGCTAGTGAATTTGGGTACCTTTTAATATGGTTTTTAAAAAATATATTTTATTGACTTTTTACAGAGAGGAAAAGAGAGGGTTAGAGAGTTAGAAACATTGATGAGCGAGAAACATCAATCAGCTGCCTCCTGCACAACCCCACCAGGGATGTGCCTGCAATCAAGGTACATGCCCTTGACTGGAATCAACCCTGGGACCCTTCAGTCCGCAGGCTGACACTCTATCCACTGAGCCAAACTGGTTAGGGCCATTTTAATATGTTTATTAGCCATTTGGATTTGCTGTTCTGTAAATTGCCTGTTTATATGTTTTGCCCTTTTAAAATAATAATAATAATTCTTTACTGCTGAAAGTATTACATATGTCCCCACTATGCCCCATTCCCTTTGCCCTGTGTAAAAAGAGGGAGGATTTATATTTTTCTTATCACTTGGTAAGAATGTGTTGCAGGTAAGAAATATTAACCCTTTATCTGTTATCTGCACTGCATACCTTTTTCTAAATGCATATTTTGACTCCTGACTTTGTTTATAGTATCTTTTGCTATATAAAAGTTTTAAATTAAGTATGTCTGCTATCTTTTATACTTTCCAGGTTACTGGTGTTCAAAAAGGCATTCTCTGACCCCTAGATTTGCATGCAGTCACCTAAATGTTCTTCTAAGATTTATTGTTTACACTTAAGTTTTTAATCCACTTGGCATTTATTTTTGGATTTGTTGTGAAATTGGGATGCAAGTTCATTTTGTTCTAGATGAATAACCAGTTATGCCAGCACTATTTATTAAGTAAACCATTCTTTCCCACAGAATTGAAATACTACCTTTGTCACATATTAAATTATGATGTATACTGAGGTCTATTTTTGGATCCGCTCTTCTGTTCCACTGATTTGTCTACTCTTATGCCAATACTATGTGGGTTGTATTACAGTGATTTTCATTGCAGTGCTTTTCAATTGAAGGCAAGACTCTCATTATTTATCTTCTTCATAGTTTTTTTTGCTATTTAGGCATTTATATTTCCATATAGATTTTTAAATAATTTTATCCAATTCTTTCCACCCCTCAAAAAGAACACTGCTGGAATAATAAATGAACTTATATTTATTTAGGGAACAATTCTGCGGTTTTAATTTGTAAGAATTTCTGTATTTATTTCTTTTTTTAATGCATTGTCTAACATATTTTTTTATTTTTTATTTTTTGATTAATCTTCACCCAAAGATATTTTTCTGTTGAATTTTCAGAGAGTGAAAAGGAGGGGGCAAGACAGAGAGAAGGAAACATCCATGTGAGAGAGACACATCGATTGGTTGCCTTTCTCATGCACCCTAACCAGGGCTAGGGATAGAGCCTGCAACTGAGGTACGTGCTCTTAATAGATTCCATGGAATCTAACCTGGGACCCTTCAATCCGTGGGCCAAAGCTCTATCTGCTGAGTCAAATCCACCAGGCCTGTATCTATTTCTTTAAAAAAGAAATTCGATGATCACATCTTAAAAATTAACAATTTCGAGCCCAGCTGGTGTGGCTTAGTGGTTGAACGTTGACCTATGAAACAGGAGATCACGGTTTGATTCTCGGTCAGGAAACAAGCCTGGCTAGGGGACTTGATCTCCCGTGTGGGATTGCAGGAGGCAGCCGATCAATGATTCTCTCTCATCATTGATGTTTCTATGTCTCTCTCCTTCTCCTTTCCTCTCTGAAATCAATAAAAATATATTTTTTAAAAATTAACAATTTCTGAATATAACTAAATGTCTATTTCCCATGAGCTGCTTTCTGTGAATCCTCTGAAGGTGACCACTAAGATTTTGTTCTGTGAAGAACTTGTGGGCATAAACAGATTGGATGTGTCTCAGTCCATTATATTAATTATTTTTCTGTTTCAGTGGCCTGTGGGAGCCTCTTCAGGTTGGCCTGTGAGGCCAGCGGACACAGCCCTGGGGATCTCTGAGGTCACGCCAGAGAGCAGGAAGCTCAGATGCTCATGACAGGCAGTGTGTTCCCTGCCCTCAGCCCTGTCACAGATGAAATCCCTGGGGTCTGCTGCCTTCTAGAAGAAATGGGATTTGGGACAACCATCTGGGCACTCGATATTACTGATTTAGCCACTGTTTCTGGACTTTTTCAATGGACAATGTACAAAATGGAGTTTGTTGGTAAGATTACATATGTCATGAGTTTATATTAATGATTGCAATTCAAATGAAAGACCTCAGTGTTTTTACCTAGCTCATTGTTCTGCTTTCTGTCACACTAAAAAATGTTGGTTGTTGGCAATCCCAACGGAACTACTGTTTACTTTAAGCCTCTGGTATAGCACAGTTTCAGAAATAATGACTCTACACCGTCTTTGACACATGAGATTTCTGAGCTTCAGATCTTTTCTGAAATTCTTTTTATGCCCTTTGGGCATATCCCACTAGGGATGGGATATCAAATTACTGTGCTTTAAAAGTCACTTTAAATTGGTTCTCTCTGTGTAGCTGGGCCCCCAGCCTCATTCCAGGTGTGTTAACTTCATTTGCTTTCTTTTACTTTTAGTGTTTAGGGAGTGCTCTTTTAAAATGTAAGTTTGATGTATAATTGTGTAAAATATAAATGGTTTTAAACTCAAATCTAAAAGTGAGGTAGATAGTTAGAAAAGTCCAGCATCTGTCTCAGCCCGTGCACTACTTCCCACACAGGAAGAAAACTGCTTTTATAGTTAATAAATATTGCATTTTTTAATTTTTTATAGGTATATGCACATACACACATACTGTGTCTATGTGCATGTGTATCTCCTCTTTGTTATGGTAGAAAACCACATATACTTCTCTCCATATTGTTTACTCATATAACAAGCTGTCTCAGAAATCACTCTATCTCCTTAATCTTTACCATTTTAGTGTTTTTAGCCAGTGGAATGCTTCTTCTCCCACCCCCCACTCCCTGCCAGCTTCTCAGCCTTGACTTGGCTAGATGTCTTTCCATTGGGTCTTGTGTGTGTGTGTGTGTGTGTGTGTGTGTGTTGTTTTTATTTTTTTTCTTTATTGATTAAGGTATTACATATGTGTCCTTATCCCTCCATTGCCCCCCCACCCCTACCCCCACTCATGCCCTCACTCCCCCAGTGTCTGTTTCCATTGCTTATATGCATGTATATAGATCCTTTGGTTGATCTCTGACTTACCCCCAACCTCCCCTACCTACCCTCTGAGGTTTGATGGTCTGATTCATGCTTCTCTGTCGCTGGATCTGTTTTTGTTCATCAGTTTATGTTTTTCATAATATTCCACAAATGAGTGAGATCATGTGATATTTATCTTTCTCTGACTGGCTTATTTCACTTAGCATAATGCTCTCCAGGTCCATCCATGCTGTTGCAAATGGTGAGAATTCCTTCTTTTTTACTGCAGTGTAGTATTCCATTGTGTAGATGTACCACAAATTTTTAATCCACTCATCTGCTGATGGGCACTTAGGCTGTTCCCAATTCCATTGGGTCTTCAAATGCACATTCCAATCATATCACGTGTCCTCCCTTTCACGCCATCAATCCACTAGCAGCTAAGAAGTTATTTTATAATATCACCTTTTCCCATCCAACAGCAAGGTATATGCAAATGCAAAATATTAGGGGCCAAAGATCATGGAACCATAATCTTGCCTATTATACTGGGCTTCTTAGAAACACTTAACTTTCCTTCTTAATATGCTAATTATTCCTGACCTAAGATACCTAGTTTTGACAGTTGGTTCCTTTGTCATCTTTGCTGATTTTGGTAGTTGATTCTTCTTAGTTGCCATTACTGACAAGTGAAAGGAGGACACCAGAGCCTGCTTCTCTCTCCTTCTCAATGTGGACGAAGTGATTGCACCTAGTTCCATGTTTTTATTTTTTTATTATTTTTATTTTTGATTTTTTAAATATAATTTTATTTATTTGAGAGAGAGGAAGGGAGAGGGAGAGAGAGAAACATCAGTGATGAGACAGACTCATTGATCGGCTGCCTCCTGCATGCCCCCCACTGGGGATGGAGCCCAAACCCTGGGCATATGCCCTGACCTGGAATCGAACCCTGATCTCCTAGTTCATAGGTTGCTGCTTAACCGCTGAGCTGCGCCAGTTGGGCTCTATGTTTTTAATAGCATTTTTTGCTAATGACTCCCAAATTTATATCCCAACCCTAAGCTCTAGACACTTGTTCAGCTGCCTACTTGATATCTCCATTTGGATGTCTAATACGCATCTCAAATTTACCATGACCAAAATAGAACTCGTGATTCATTCCCACCAAGCCACCCATCACAGTCCTCAGACATCCTATATTCTTCTCCTTTCTCTCTGCTATTCTGAACTTCTGCTGGACAATGCATTAGCATGTCCCGTTGGCTTTGTCTCTAAAATATATCCCAAGCCAATTGCATCTTATCTGCATTATTGACACCATCCTAGGTTTAGTCACCATCATTTCTCACTTGGGCTACATCAATAGCTTCCGTACCAGTCTCCCTGCTCCCACTTTTGCCTTTTTCCCCATAGTTGAATCTCCAACAGCAATTGAAATGGTTGCCAACTCAGCATAGCTCAGTGGTTGAGCATTGACCTGGGAACCAGGAGCTCTCAGTTCGATTCCTGGTCAGGGCACATGCCTGGGTTGTGGGCTTGATCCCCAAAGTAGGGGGTGCAGGAGGCAGTCAATCAATGACTCTTATCATTGATGTTTTTATCTCTCCCTCTCCCTTCCTTTCTGAAATTAATAAAAATATATTTAACAAGTACAACATAATATTGCTCGCTTGTTTAAAATCTTCCAATGGATTTTCATCAAGATTAGTATAAATCCAGCCCTAGCCTGTTTGGCTCAGTAGATAGAGCATTGGCCTACAGATCAAAGGGTCCCTGGTTTGATTCCAGTGAAGGGCATGTACCTTGGTTGCACGCTCCTCCCCGGCCCAGGCCCTGGTTGGGGCTTATGCAAGAGACAACCAGCCAATGTGTTTCTCTTATATTGATGTTTCTCTCTATTATTCCCTCTCTCTTCTACTCCCCTTAAAAATCAATGGAAAAATATCCTTGGGTGAGGATTAATAACAACAACAAAAAGATTAGTATAAATCCAAACTACTTAGAATGATCCATGGGCCCTACACAATCTGGCTCCTGTCTACCTCAATGACCTTAACTTAGCCAACTCCCAGTTGTTCATTACCATCCACTCTGGTCTTTCTTTTTCTTTTCTTTTTTTTTACACTCATGCTCATTTCCTTTCTCATACGTGCTCTTTTCTCGGCCTAAAATATTCTTCCCCAGTCCCTAAAAGGCTGAGTTCTTATCATGGCTCAAATGCCATCTTCTAACCAGCTTGTCAGTGTAGCCTCTCATACTTGCAGCACTTCTAGTCACTCTCTATCATCCTATCCTGTTCTATTGGCTTCATGGCACTCACCAATATCTGAAATTATCTTATTTGTTTCATACTTATTTTTTGTTAACCTCCACCAGAATGTAAATACTACAAGGTCAGGAACCTTTCTATTTTGTTCATCATTGTAGCCTTAGCATTTAGAATAGTTCTTGATGTGCTAAAAAAAAAATATTTGTTGAAATGAATGCATGTATACATTAAACATTCAAACTTTCTGACAATTTATCAAAAAAAATTTTGAGCCCTGACTGGTTTGGCTCAGTGGATAGAGCGTCGGCCTGCGGACTCAAGGGTCCCAGGTTCGATTACGGTCAAGGGCATGTACCTTGGTTGCGGGCACATCCCCAGTAGGGGGTGTTCAAGAGGCAGCTGATCAATGTTTCTCTCTCACGTTTTTAACTATCCCTCTCCCTTCCTCTCTGTAAAAAATCAATAAAATAATTTAAAAATTTTTTTGAAGGTTGTTTATATTAAAAATAAAGAATCCAACCATAATATCTTAAATTGAACCTCCCAAGAAGCAGACCCTGATACTGAGATTAATATGCAGGATGTTTATTAGGAAGTGCAACAGGGATCAATGCCAGTAGAAGGGAAGGGAAGAAATATAATTGGGCAGAATGAAAAGGTTGGCTGTGAGAGTCCCCAAAAAAGCCTAAGTCAATCCCAATAGGAACTCTAAAGCTAGGATAGCCTTTGAAATTTAGCCCAGATTATGAAGGGGACCAAACTTATTCACCCATGATGATTAGTCATCAGAAATAGGCTACCCTGGGAAGGAAGTGTGTCATTGGGGTCATCCATGGATACCACCACTGCAGTAGGTCTCTGCACTTTTAACATTATCATCTTCCTCCTCTACTAGCCAACTATTTTACCCTCACACTTAGCAAGCATGAAAGTGGTGCTCCTGGTCACTTACCTTGTAGAATGACCCAGACCCTCAACTTTTAAGAGTCTGATTCCCTGGTCACTATGCTATTCTCAGGCTATAGCTGTGACATGTGTACACTTACTATCAAAATTGCACAAGAGAGTACTAAGAGATGCTCAGCTGGATCACCTATATGAAAAACGTATTATTTTTTTGCCCCCATTGTATAACCATAGCCTTACCTCCTCCTTGTGACCAGGACCAATTACTTCTGTCAGGCTAGTTCTTCTGCCATATGTGTTATGAACAGTGGATCTCATAATCATGTGCCTGTTCCAGCACTTCCTTTAATATTAAGTTCCTTTGTCTGACACAACCATATAAGGAATTTTATACTAGAAGGTTAAACATTCTACTGTATATGCTCTTGGATAATGGTACTGGCTAAGGCTCTGCAGGCAGAAAAGGCAAATCCATAGAATATGAATCTATTTTTGTCATAATGAATGACTTCCCCTTCCAGGGTAAATGGTTTCTGATATAGTTAACACCAAGTGGTTGCTTGGTATCTCTGAGCAATTGTATCATCTTGGGCACTCAGCAGTGATTTTTGTTGCCAGCAGGTTGAACAGTCAGTGATGGCAGTAGCTACATCAGCTTTGTTAAGTGGGACCCATCAATAGCCTCAATCCCAGCTACCAAGGGAACAGTGATGGATGATATGAGCTACCTTCATGCTATCTGCTCTTGCAGCTTGCTGTGCCTCTTGTCTTATTGACGTTCAATCCTAAGTGTACCTCTTCCATCTGAGTCTACCCCTATGTTATGGCTTGGAGAGTGTGATAGAACATAGCTCATAGAGTAGTTCTGGTGTGGCAGGCACAGGAGTGGTTGATGGCAGAGGCTGGCTTGTTTCAGCTGAATAATATGTGATTTTCTAGTGCCTCCTCTATGATGGATGCTCTCTGATGGTCATTAATATGTGAAATAAAGGCCTTCACATTCTATGCCAACTTCCATATATTCATCCACATGGTCTTACCGTTGTCTTCATTGTACCCCAATCTTCCAAGCTTTCTGCTTCCTGACTCCTGACAAGGTGGCCCACCTATTCAGTACTGCTCATGAGGCCCTGTGTGTTATAATTTCAGGCCACTTCTCTTCCTAGACAAAAGTGGCTGACCAGGCGGGAGGAGTTCCCCTTATCACATCTTTCAAGATCATACTGAGTAGGGCAGCAGTTCGGATTTCATCCATTTCTAGCTTACACCAGCAAACCATGTTGAGCCATTTGAGAATCAAGCTCAGGCTTTTTCCTCTGACATCAACTGATGATCAAGGATCCTTCCCCCCACCCCGCTCCCTGCCCCGTGCAGTAAGAGATGTGAGCCGAGCAGTGATGTACTGGTAAATATTTAACAACCAGTTTTCTGAAAAGGAGAAAAATATCTAATTTGTAGCATTATCTAATTTTCATGGTGCATATGCTTCCACTACCAATGTGATATCAATGTCCTGAAGGTTTAGCAATGAGTTCTCATGAGCTGGTGCAGACTGGCTCAAGCCCACCACAAGAGCTGAGGAAGAGGTACTGTGTAACAGTGGTGGATGATATGAGCTACCTGCATGCCATCTGCTCTTTCAGCTTGCTTGTGCCTCTGATCTCATTGACATTTAATCCTAGGTGCACCTCTTCCATCTGAGCCTACCCCCACATTATGGCTTGGAGAGTATGACAGAACTTAGTTCATAGAGAAGTTCTGGTGTCACAGTCACTTGATGTATCATGGTGAGGTATTTGTCTTTATCAGGGCCCAGTAGTACTATAAGAACTGTCTTTTGAAAGGTGGTTAATTCTCTGTTGCAGTTGGTATAGCTTTGAATCCTATGGCTCTACACTGTGAGTCTCCTATCAGGGCTTTGCATAAAATCCACATGTCATCTTTTTCTACTACTGATACCACTAATACTATATGGTCCGCTGTACTGTGTGTAAGATCCCAGCTGCTGGCATCCTGGACCTGTTACAGAGTCTTTTCCTGCTATGCCCCCCCACTCCCACCCGTGGCATCCTTTGCTGTCATGTGGTATTGAGCTACAGCAGTACCTTTGGAAATATATTGCTTCCAGAATCTGATGAGATCTATGTAAGAGACATTGTGCTGCCTTGCTCGTGATGGAAGCCACAAGATGCAGTAATTACTCCCTTATTTTGGAGGGGCTGTTATGGCATACCCAAAATCACTGGATTCCAACCTTCCAGTGACTTCTTGTTCATTTAGTCCATCTAGCATGATGTCATCATTTTACTGGACCAGTGTTATATTCTGTGGGATGTCCAGCTGGTCCAGTCTCTTCAGGCTATGTGGTGACAGAGGACACCACAGTTAACATAGCTCTGGGGCAAGGATATAAATGTATACTGTTGCACAATCCAAAGGAATGTGAATAGTTTCAAATTCTCTTTTTGATAAGGATAGAAAAAGAGTTGATTTATCAGGTCATTGGCCATGTTCATGCTCTTGAGTCCATGCTAATCTGCTCTAGCAAAAGTAACACACCTGGCATATCAACTGCCACTGGGGACACTATTTGGTCAGGTTTATGATAGTCTACTGCCATTCTCCAGGATCTGTCTGGATTATGAAGAGGCCAGACTGGTAGAGTAAATGGAAGTATGATGGAGAATAACATCAATCTTGTAGGTCTTAAAAGAGACACCATTTTTACCTCTTTTAAATGTGCCAAATATATATAACATAAAAGGTACCATTTTAGCCATTTGAAGTACGCAGTTGAGTGGCATTAGGTACATTCATGTTGTGCAAGCACCACCACCATTCATCTCTAGGACTCTCAGCATCTCATTTCACTCAGCATGATGTCTTCATGGTTCATCTATGTTGTACCATCTATGTGTATCAGATTTTAATTCCTTATTAGAGTTAAATAATACTCCATTGTATGTATATATCACATTTTCTTTATTTATTCATCTGTCAATGGACATTTAGGTTGTTTCCACATTTTGGCTATTGTGAATACTGCTGTTATGAATGTGGGTATACAAATGTCCGTTTCAATTTTTTTGGGTATATACTCAGAAGTGGAATTGCTGAATCATATAGTAATTCTACATGTAATTTTTTGAGGACTCATTATACTTCTTTTCATTGTGGCTTTTCATTTTATATTCCCAACTAGGGGCCCGGTACACAAAAATTTGTGCACTCAGGAGGTGGGGGTCCCTCAGCCCGGCCTGTGCCCTCTTGCAGTCTGGGATACCTCAGGGGAGATGTCCACCTGCTGGCATGCCTGGCCAGCCTGGATGAGGGGCTGAGGGACATTTTCAGGCTGCCCACAGCCCCTTCAGGGTTCGTGCACTGGGGGGTGGGAAGGCTGGTGAGTGCAGTCCTGGACGTTTCCCACTGGAGGGCCTACGATCGCACACGCCTGGTGGGCCCCCACCACTGAGGGGACACACCTGGCGCAGAGTTGGGTGGCAAGCCAGGGGCGGACGCTGGTGCAGGATCCCTCGGTGGGGCCCTGCTGTTGAGCGAACACACCTGGGGTGGAGCCGAGCAGCGGACTGGCTTCGGATTCTCCGCACTGTGCAGCAGACGCTCCTGCAACCCTGTGGAGGCCCCTGGGGGGCGGATGAAGGTATCGGACTCTGGACGGGTGCTCCTGCACGCCCCCAAGGAGGCCCCCGGGGCAGAACCAGGCAGCTGACCCAGGACAGGCACTCCTGGACGCCCCAAGGAGGTCCCCGGGGGGCAAAGCCAGGCAGCAGACCCAGGACAGCTGCTCCTGCATGACCCGCTGAGGCCCCGGTGCCCCCGCATGCCCCGGGGAGGCCCCCAGGGGGCGGAGCCAGGCAGTGGACCCGGGACAGGTGCTCCTGGATGCCCTGAGGAGGACCTGCTCTCCCACACGCCTGGTGGAGGCCCCCGAGGGGCGGAGCCAGGCAGTGGACCCAGGACGGGTGCTCCTGGATGCCCCAAGGAGGCCTCAGGCCGGACCCCCCCTCCCCCTGCACTGAGCTGACACACCTGGCACAGCTATGCCGGCGAGGAGGCTCCCAGTGCAGAGCCGCCCTGTCAGCCTCCATCTTGGCTGGGTTAATTTGCATACAGCCGCTCTGATTGGCTAGTGGGCCTGACCATGAGCAGAGGCTCAGCCAGCCTAGGCAGGCAGTTGCAACAGAAGCCTCTGGCTTGCTCTAGCTCCATGGCTGCTGGCCTCCATCTTGGTTGGGCTAATTTGCATACAGCTGCTCTGGTTGGCTGGTGGGCGTGGCTTGGCTGGTGGGTGTGGCTTAGGTGTCTCGGGTAATGGTCCATTTGCATATTACTCTTTTATTATATTCGATAGCAAAGCACTTAAGGTTCCAATTTCTCCACATCCTTGCCAACTCTTATAGGCTTTTTGTTTTTTATAATAGTCATCCTAATGGGTGTAAAAATGGTCTTTCACTGTGGTTTTGATTTGTAGTTATCTAATGATTTGTGATATGGACTATCTTTTCATGTGCATATTGGCCAATTCTTTACCAATTTTTTAAGTGAGTTTTCTTTTTCTTTGCTTCCTTCCCCGGTTTTGAGCATTTTATGTGATTCTATACTATCTCTTCTCTTACCATATCAATTATACTTAAAAAATTTACAACCCTATTCAGTTCAGCTCTGTGGATAGAGCATTGGCCTTTGGAGTAAAGGCTCACAGGTTTGATTCCAGTCAAGAGCATGTACCTCAATTGTAGGCTTGATCTCTGGCTGTGGTTGTGGCACGTGGAGGAGGCAACCAATCCATGTGCCTCTCTCACATTTATGTCTCTCTCTCTCTCTCTCTCTCTCGCTCTCCCCCCCCGCTTCCCTTTCACACTCTCTTTTAAAATCAATGGAAAAATATCCTTGGTTGAGGATTAACAAAACAAAAAAAATTTACAGATTGCCTTACATTTTAACTTATTTAAGTCTATCTTAAATAACACTACACAGCTTCATGCAATGTATAGGTAACTTGGAATATCCCAATTCCTCTCTCATTTATCCCTTAAGACTCTGCCGTTATTTATTTCCCTTATCCATTTGCTACTATCACCCAATTCATTATTCTATTATTACTTTAGCAATAAACTGTTATCTGTTAGATCAATTAAGAATAAGAAAAATAAAAAAATATTTTACCTTAATTTTTCCTTCTCCTGTGTTTTCCTTTTTACTTGTAGATTTAAATTTCTGACTTATATCATTTCCTTTTTCCTAAAGCACTTCTTTTAATATTTTTTGCGAGGCATTCTTCATTTCTGTTAGTGTTTTAAAATTCTAACTTTTGCTTTTGAGTCTTTTTTAAAGTTTCTCTCTACTTATATTACCCACTTTCTCTTGTACATTACCTACTTTTTCCACTAGAGCCCTTAGCATATTAATCATAGTTATTACAAATTCTCTGTTTGATTCCAATTCCAAATTGATTGGAATTTGGATTGGAATTAGAAATCTGGCCTTAATTCCAAAATATGTTATATCAGAGTCTGATTCTATTACTTGCTTTGTCCTTCAGACTTTGTTTTCGTCTTTTAAACTTCCTTGCAAATTTTTGTTGAAAGCCTGCAGGATGCATTGGATAACAGAAGTTGAAGTCAACAGTTGGCTTTATGTTAATGAGGTTTTATGTTAACCTGGATAGAAGTTGGGCTATGTTTAACATTTGCTGTAACTGTAGGTGCTGAAGTTTTCAATGTCCTTATTTAATCTCCCCCCTTTGGTGGTGGGTTTTCCTAGAAATTTGTCCTCAGAGTCTGCATCTTGCAGCTTTTTCAGCTGTAACTCACTGTTATTGTACTGGAACCCTATTAGTGTCTGGTAAGGAGCGGGGAGGAAAAGTGTTATGGTGCTGTAGACTCCTTGCTCGTAGGAACATGACTTCTCCTTTAATCAATGCATTCCAGATCCAAAAACTTATAGAACCAGTACTAAAATGGAGTCACTTATGTTGGGGACAAAATGGAGTTTGTCCATGCAGGTGTATTAAAGAGAAGTGAAACTCAACCTTACCTAAGGAATTTATAGCTCTCCTCAGAAATCAGCAGAAGACTCCAGCCAATTTCCATTATCAAGTGTGTTCATGCCATCTCTGGATTTTCTTGTTCCTCTGACTCAGCTACCCTGATCCCAATAAAAAGATCACTAGGCAGCCAATCAACTAAAAAGCCAAGTAACTTCTGCATTTGTCCCATAAAAAACCCTTTACTCGTATTTGAGCAACTCAGAACTCATTGCTCCAGTAGTCTTGAGTTTTCCAGCTTACAGGTCAAAATCCTTGCCATGAACACACCTTTCTGCTTTGTTTTACTCAGTGTGCAGGTTTTTGTCCTGGTTCAAGTGCAGAAAATGTCAGTTTTCATTGGAGCAACTGCTCTCAACCTTTTGATCATCCATTCCTAACTTATTTTGGTTGGTCAGATAGAGAACTTGCTTTGATGGTTGTTCATCCAATTTTTTCCAGAGGCCATGTTCTAGTTACCATCTCTATTTCCTCTGTGGGACAGGGCCCTTTGACTATATTCCCGCCTTAAAGCATCCACCTGGCTTCTGATGTTTAAATGTTGCCATGTGAACTCTATGTTACATTGTTAACCACAGCAGTTTTGTCATTTCTACCTAACTTGGTGTACCTGACTATTGCTTTTGCCATGCTTCAAGATGACATCCTGTGTTTTCACCATCGCCTAGGGTTCTTGTTTATGTTAAATCATGTATCCTGTGCTGCTACTGCCAAATTGATAAATTCTCTTATTTAACTTTATGTTCCACCTTTCCCCTCTCTTCTTTATCCAGAACCTTCCGAATTCATTCCCATGCATACTTTCCTGGCATCTGCGGGTACTTCTTGGCTAGGTTCTACAGCTTCTTTGTGGTTGCTTTCCAATATTATCAGCCCCAGGAAGTCCCTGGAATATCCTATGTTGTGACTTAAACCTAATTATTGCCTGTTGTATCCTGAGAAAGGTGCATTTTATCCCCCAGAGAGGAGTCCTCTGATTACCTCGCACGGAAGGAGAACTACCTTTCAATAGGGAGGAGTGGGACATTTTGGCAAGTTCACCAGGTGGAAGGGAATTCGGGGATTTAAGAATTTTCAGTCTAGCAAACTAAATGTCCCCATTCCATGTGTCAGAGGCCCACTCTTTCCCAACCAGGGCACTAACCATGCCTGCCTGTGTGGAGAATTTAATCTTCTTTGGGAGTTTCCACTTGGCCTTCTGCTACTGTTATATATGAACCCTGGGAATGGCCATCAGATGTCTCTGTCTTCCTACCACAGGAGATGATAACCTGTTTATGTGCTCCCCTGAAGGTCTTCAGGCTTTCATACTTAACTTTGAATTGCAGATTAATCACTCTCAGACTTTCATTCTCTCTCTCCAAAGTATCAAGTCCACTTCTCAATACTCAATCAAATTCCAATATTCTTAGCTATCATTCCCTCCATACTTTGACAACAGTGCACGTTCCTTCCCAGTACACCACTGGTACAATTTAACAATTGCTCTGCTTTCTTGTGGCAATTATGTTCTACCTGCCACCAGTGAGTCATTGCCAGCCAGCAGTGGGTGGCCAACTCCCGAATCCAAATCATAGTGCCTGCTTTTTTGGACCATTCCTGGCACCAAATCTTTCAGGTTGGGTTCCATGAAGAGTAGAATCTGAAGCAAAGATTAGTGCACAGAAAGTTTATTAAAGAATACCTAGGGTCAACACCTGTGGGCAGGAAGACATGGAAGTAGGATCAGACAGAGGGGAGAACTGGGCTGTGATGCTGTAAAAGGGCTGGTGGATGGCTCTTCTCTAGTCTCGAGACCATTCTACCTGAAAATCTAAGGTGCATCACCTAGACCCACAATTCTGCCCCTCCACAGAGGGAGTGTAAACATCCTGGAAGATTCTGGCCCTTTGCTACCCTTGTAGATTCCAGAAAGGCCAATATTACAACTTTCTATAGATAAGCACTGGGACCAAGGAGAAAGTCTCATCACCTTGATTTCAGTTCCTCCTTTACCAAGGCTTCTTGCCACTTATGAGAGGCTGATGCCTCTAAGGGTGGAGAGCTTCTAAAGGTAGAATTCTAACCTTCACCCTCATTATTACTCCAAAATTTTAGAATACTTTATAGTTGTCCTCAAACTGGGAACCTGGAATAATCAGACTGGAATCTGGATTTTAATTCTGAGTTTGGCACTACCTGGCTGTATAAGCTTGGGTATGACCTGGGGCTCAGGTTTACTCATTTTGAAATGACTTAAAAAGAGAAAATCGGGTGGAAACTCAATTCAGTGTTTATGTATCATGACCTCTGATAAGTCAATATACCGTTAATTAGGGTAGAAAGTCTATGTCATAAGTGAAGATATTCAGTTTTCTTTGTGCTGATTTTGAAATGTGGATTTGGTACGAAGATTTTTTTTTTTTAAATAACCTCTTTATCAGCTACAATATTAAGGTTGTATTTAACTGTTGCAATTGCCGTTCTGAGCATTGGATACGATCCTGATTATGGTCTTCCCAGGCACCGGAGCATTCATTTTCCATACTACATAGATCACCCAGATTGGGTTGGTCCACAGACCTTTTTCTTGTGCATTTTTCTGGGGACGGATGCAATTGAGCAAGCAGATAGGGTCTCGGGGAGAGATCCAACAAAAGCGTAAGAGTCATCTTGCCCCCAAAACTTGCTACGACTTTAGGGGCGGCTCGAACGGCTGTGTGACTTCTGAACCTTCCTCTGCCTTCCAGTCCACATCCATAAAACAACACCTACCTTGCAGGGTTTCTGCAAGAACGAGGACAGAAGTAGGGTATTAGAAAAGCACAAGGGGGCCCTGACCGGTTTGGCTCAGTGGATAGAGCGTCAGCCTGCGGACTGAAAGGTCCCAGGTTCGATTCCAGTCAAGGGCATGCACCTTGGTTGCCAGCACATCCCCAGTGGCGGATGTGCAGCAGGCAGCCCATCCATGTTTCTAACTCTCTATTCCTCTCCCTTCCTCTCTGTAAAAAGTCAATTTAAAAAAAAAAAAGCACAAGAGGAGGGATGGGGAAGCCAATGATGTCCTTACTACAAATTTTCTCTATTCCATATGAATTTAAAAACATCAATAGGTTGAGCATATGTTGTCCGGATCGGGTAAAAGTAAAGAAGGGGGTAATAAAGGGGGTTATAGCTAGTTTTGACATTTTTCTCGGCTCCTTGTCGTCACTGCAATTGGGAGTGTCTCGTCGGCGGCTTCAAGTTCTAGAACAGGAGTTATAAAGTAGGTGGGTTCCAGTCCTGGCTCTGCACCTTACCAGTGGTATGATCTCCATTGGTTTCTCAAACTCTCTGAGCGTCAGACTCGCCCCATGCCAGGCTCCTCCAGGCAGACAGGATCTCCTAACTGGGACTGGTCACTTTCCTCTCTCTATTTCCTGACTTGGGGGGCGTGAAGGCCTTGGGGAGCCTCCAGCCTTAGCAGCCGCCCAGGGGCCATACGCGCCTGGAAGAGCAAGAGGCCTGCGGAAGGAAGTAGGGCGGGCCTGGAATTCCCGCCTCCGGTGCGTGCGCGCTCACGCAGGCACGCACGCACGGCACGCACGGCACGCTGCGGAAGCGCGTACGCAGGCCCAGCCCTCGTCGCCGCCGCCATTTTACCTCCTGGTTCCGGCCGCACCGTGTAGGCTGTTGTAGCGGGAGGGGTGGGGGCCCTCCGGAGTTAAGTAGCTGCCGTCGACTGCGCCGATAAGGCCGCCGGCTTCTCTTTTTTACTTCCTTCGTGATCGCACGCCCGAAGATGTCCAAGCGGCACCGGCTAGACCTGGGGGAGGATTACCCCTCCGGCAAGAAGCGTGCGGGGACCGATGGGTAAGCCAGGCCGGCGGCGCGAGGCAGCGGCTCGGGCTTTGTTGGGCGTCCCGGCGGGGAGCGGGCCAGGGCCAGTTTGGCGGAGTGGGGCCCGGAGCCGGGCCCTTTGTTTCCCTTTGGGCTCGGCTTACCCGCGGCGGGTCGGGGAGAACGGCGCCACTCCGGGCGCTCGGCGGCCGGGCAAGGGCGCTGGGGAGATGTGTGGCGGCGGCCACCGCCCGGCCCAGTCGGGAGGGTGAAGAGGCCTGGGGTGGCCACGAGGGCGCCTCTCCCCGGACTGAACCGAGCAGGAGTCACTTGGAGGGGAGCGGGCGGGAGGAAGGCGCGGACCTCGCGGCCTGGGTGCCCGGGCGAGGCCTGGTGCCCGGGGAGGGGACCGGGATGGGGAGTGCGGCGCGAGGATTGGCTTCCGAGGGCGTCAGGCACTTCCCTGGCGGAGCGGCCGGGGAGAGGGCCTCGGGGGCCGGCGGGGGGCCCAGCCGGGAGATAGGGGGCGGGCGGAGGGGAGAGCCGCGCGGGGGTCCTTGGTGCCTGGTGTGGGGGTGGCGGGAGTTGAGAGAGGCATGCCGGCGGGGGAAGGGAGAGGAGAGGAGAGGAGAGGAAAGCGTGGAGCTGACCTGATGGGCAGGGAGGCTGGTGGTTTGGGGCCTCGGCTTCTACGCTTTGGCGGGAGAGCGCGTGCCTGCGTCCATTCAAACCGTACAAAGTAGACACTTGGGCAAACTTCCGCTTTCTGCCCACGCTCCCGCCATCGCCTTTATTTCCTGCCTTGGGCATTCCTGGGAGAGGCATTAGAAGGCATCGTTTTTGGGTGTTTTTTTTTTGCCAATAAGTTCTTTCTGATTTCTGCCTCTCCCGCCTTCCTTCTTTGGAATCAAGAAGACCCTTTGCAGAAAATGTTTTTAGTATTTCTGGCAGGATATCGGCCGTGGAGGGCTTGAGAGTAGAAATACCACAGAGACTCGTGGTGTTTCAGGTTCCTTTCCCTTAGCGTTTCATGAAAGGTACGGATGAATTGAACAGTTGCAACAAAATCATTTCTTGTCCAGGGTGAGCTTTTTATTCCTGAAGTAAAGGATAATGTATTTGGATAATTCAAGCAAAAACACAAAAGTCTGGCTATCCAAGTACTTTGTATATAGTTTTGTGGTTTTATTGTGTGCGTGTGTTTCAGATCACTGTTTCTGGTCATCTATATAAGTTTTGTGTCTAGAGTATAAGCCGGTTAAGGGTGTACGTTTTGACACCCTCCCTAATATTGAATAGGGGAAGCAGAAGTAGGTAGCATTTTAACCGTGTGAGTTTCTTAGTTTACAATGTTAAACTTTAGTCTTTCTTTCTAGTCTGTCCCTCCCCCAAAGCACACACACATAACTTTAGAGTGTTAGAGCTGCTGGTCATAGACTCTTTGGAATTGGAAGTGACTTTAAAAGAGAGTGCAGTAAACTCCACTTCAGGGATGGAAAGGAGGCCCAGAGTTGTTAAGGTGGCTCATGCAAACTTACACAGTTCACAGCTGGATTTAGATCCTTGATGGTTAATTTTCATGCTTAGCCTCTTTTTCTATTACAGCACACATACTATGACTAGTTAAGAGTCATTAAAGCCTATTTTAGGGACATTTATGATGTGGATCAGTAAAGTGGGGAACACTTGGTTTTTGGTTCCTGTGAAGCAAAATTGTCATCTGGCTCAGGTGCAATTGATGTCTGTCTGTATGTGCACCATTAAAATGCTTTTCTTGACAATAGTGCTCCCATTGTACATGGCTTGCTCCCTGTCTCTTGCAGAATAGGTATCTTCCTAGGTCAAAGGTGATGACCTTAGGATTGACCCTCTTGGTTATTATATGACTTCTACCTGTAATAAAGCCCAAGTTCTGAGATATTTTGGAGGGACATTTGTACAGTTATTTCTGTGTCACCTGAATATCATCTCATAAAACGAATTTTCTTTAGCTGTGAACTTACCATGTTTATTAGTAGTGCTTGGTCCCCCTCCCTCCCCCCGTATATTTTATAACTTAAAAGTCACTTTTGCCCTGTCAAGGATAGATATCAGCCCTCAGACTGATCCCAGGTTCAATTCTGGTCTGTTGCAGGCTCTGTCCTTGGCCCTGTTTGAGGTGCATGTGGGAGGCAACCAATCGATGTGTCTCTTGCATGGATGTTTCTCTCTCTCTTCCACTCTCCCTAGGAATCATGGGAAAATGTCCTTAAGTGAGGATTAATCCCACAAAAATCACTTTTGTGACTGTCGTGCAGTCTTGCAGATTATTTTTTTAAGCCTTGGTAAGTAGCAGGTGGTTTGATCTGAGAGGGTAGGCTTGTCAGTTTTGTGAACTTCACTGCCAAACACGGCTGTACTATTTCCCCAGTACTGAGAAGGGAAGGTGATTGATTCAGGGGAGATTTCACTCAGATTCAAGCTCCCAAATTATATACAGGATGGGGCAAAAGAAGATTTGCAGCTTTGAACATGCAAAACAGTTTATTCTTGTATTATTTATTAATTATTGTATTATTTTCCATACATACAAACAACTGTAAACCTATTTTTTTTTCCATCCTGTATAGCTTTATTTACTCCTGTATAGCTTTATTTATTCTTGGTATATTTTAATTTTGGGGTCAGGTGGATAAGTTAAAGATTTATGATATAAACTGACCTCATTTTCCCCCCCTTCGTCCCACAATTTTATACATATAACTGAAAAGACAATCTACTGTTGAAGTATGGGGGAAATTTTTTGAAAATAGGGACATTTTTCACTTTGATGTTAGTTTTCGATATTCCTGACAAGAGCCTTTTCTATTAATTGTGGAAATGTGGAACAAATATGCTAATATAACATCTGTAGAATACATACTGTGCTGTTGAAACTATTATAGTTGCTTTATATATATACTAGGGGCCCGGTGCACAAAAATTGGTGCGGGGGGGGGGGTCCCCTCAGCCCAGCCTGTGCCCTCTCGCAGTCTGGGACCCCTCTGAGGATGTCCACCTGCTGGCGTGCCTGGCCAGCCTGGATGAGGGGCTGATGGTTGTTAGTAGGCTGGCCAAGCCCCCCAGTGGGGACCCTCACCCTATTGGGGTGTGGCCAGCCTGGGTGAGGGGCTGAGGGCCATTTTCAGGCTGCCCATAGCTCCCAATGTCCCAGCGAGGCTGGCTGGAATCAGGTTTCTGGGGTTTACTTATCTTCTATAATTGAAACTTTGTTGCCTTGAGCAGAGGCCCAGCTGGCCTAGGCAGGCAGTTTCCTCCATCACTGATGCAATGGAAGCCTCCTGTTTGCTCTAGCTCTGTGGCTGCTGGTTGCCATCTTGGCTGGGTTAATTTGCATGCAGCCAATCTGATTGGCTGGTGGGCGTGGCTTGGTTGGTGGGCGTGGCTTAGGTGTAATGCAGTGGGGTCAATTTGCATGTTACTCTTTTATTAGATTAGATACATAAGCAACAATCACTACAATCCTCTGATGTAAGTGAGATTAACTTGCTCCGTACATGAAGATATAAACAAAAAAGGCAAAGAATGCCATGAAATTTTCATCTGTCTTTAATCCTTTGATGAACTTTTTTAAAAGATTTCTGAATATTTGTTCATAAATATGAATTATGATATTTATTAATGGGATGTTTCAATGTATGTTTTTATTTACTTGGAAATACATTAAACTACAGAATAGGACTACATTAACTTTTCATTTTCTGCCTAGTATTCCACTTGTGAAGGTATGTCATAACTTACTTAAAATTTCCTGTTCTTTGATGCTTTGGTAACTTTCCAGTATATCATTTTGTAAATGAAAAGTATGGTGAACATCCTGTGTATACATATTTGCACACTTACATCCTTATGTTAAGTTCCTGGAAGGAAGATGACCATATTAAAAAAGCAATGCTTGTGTAAAATAATTCTGATTTTGATTACTAATTCATATCTCCACTAGCAGTATTCTAGTACCTGTTATTGCATGTGCAATGTTAGTATGGTATTGTAAATTTTAAAAAATACCTTGAATGATAAGCAGTATTTCATTTAATTCTTGAGATTCCCTGCAGGGCATATGAGTAACCACTTTTTAAAGAGGAGGGAATAAATAACTGGTCATCTAGTTAGCCTAAGTGCTGAGCTAGGATTGAACCGAGAGACTACAGAACCACCTATCATATTTTCCCCTTGCCAGTATTGTGGCTAAGTGATTATAAAGCACTGTTTTGATAATTTTAAAGCATTATACCTCAACTATTATCTAATCTAATAAAAGAGTAATATGCAGATTAACCCTCACTTCATTAGGGCCACAAGCCAAGGCCACCAAACAATCAGGCGAAAATATGCAAATTAACCCAATTAAGATGGCAGCAGCCATGGAGCTGGAGTTGCCACAGACAATAGAGGAAGCCAGGGCCCTCTGGGCCTTGAGCTCTACTCAAGGCAACAAAGTTTCAATTATAGAAGATAACTAAACCCCAGACACCTGCTTCCAGGTGGGACCTTGGGTCAATGGGAGCTGTGGGCAGCCTGCAAACAGCCATCAGCCCCTCACCCAGGCTGGCCAGGCACACCAGCAGGTGGACATCCCCCGAGGGGTCCCAGACTGCAAGAGGGCATAGGCCGGGCTAAGTGACACCCCTCTCCCAGTGCACAAGTTTTTGTGCACCAGGCCCCTACTATCTTCATAACAATGAAACTCCTTTATAATAAAAGAGCCTAATTTGATCTAGCCATTTTGGCTCAGTGGATACAGCATCAGCCAGTGGACCAACTGGTTCCAGGTTCTATTCCCGTCAAAGGCATGTGGTTTGGTTGCAGGCACCTCCCCACTGGGGCCCTGGTTGGCTTGTGTGGGAGACAACCAATCAATGTGATTCTCTCACATCAATATTTCTCTGTCTTCCACTCTCTCTAAAAAATCAGTGGAAAAACATCCTTATGTGAGGATTAACAAACAAAAAAAGTGCCTAATAAAAGTTGCATATGAGCAAGTCTACACATACTTATGAAGCTGTGGCTTTGAATCCTCAACTGACCTTTAGTTTTTATTTTTCCTTCCCTGTTGATGGTCAACAGTTGGAATCATAAGCAGCATTTTGAGGTGATTTAATCTGCCTTCTGCAGCTCAGTGATTCTTTTACTTTTATATCCCAGTTACCCCCATTTCATTTAATCTTTGTGTCTTCAGAATGCATTTTGTGCTTAATAGATCCTTTAAAAGCATCTTTGTTAGTATAGATATTGTAACAAAAAGCAAGGTGATGATATGATTTACTTTGTCCATCAACCTTGAAAGGTCAGGTCCATATGTTAAGTGCTTGGTGCTATGCTAGATATATAAGAAAAAGATGTTAATTAAATTTTATATTGTGAGCATTATACTAAGTGAAATAAGCCAGTCAATGAAAGAAAAATACCACATGATCTCACTTATTTATGGATAATAAAGACCATTATAAATTGATAAACATAAACAGATAACAGAGGCAGAACAGCATTGAACAGACTGCCAAACTACAGCTGGAAGACTGGGGAGGGCTGGGGGGGAGTTAAGAGATCAACTGAAGGATTTGTATGCATGCATATACGCATAATCAATGGACACAAGACACCGGAGGGTAGGGGAGGAGGGGGAAGGTCAAGGGGAAAAAATGGAGACTTATTTAACACTCTTTGTAATACTTAAAGCAATAAAACAAAATTTAAAAATAAAAAAAACAAACTTTATATTGTAGCCTGCCCCTCTTCCAGCAACCTGTGGAGTGCTACAAATGTGAATTGTTTTTACTTAGATCAGTTGTTCTTTAAAGATTCATTTATGTTTGGTGATTTTTAAAGATATCCAGTCTTTGGACCATTTGTGGCTACAGTGCTTCTCATTTTGCTGGGCCCGTTTCTATTATAAACTGTTACTCATTCACATTTTGGGGCAATATAAATGAGCACCTTAGACCAGAGGCAGAATGAGAGAAGCAAAGAAAGGATAACTAATGAAATGTTTCAAAGATAGGCTAGGAAGCTCAAGATTTGAATTGATACTTCATCTTATATGTTTAAGATTTCCTTTGAATTCCTTTTTTGTGCCAGATGGGATGAGAGACTTTCATCCCAGGTTATATGTCCTATGGTGTGCATTGGGATATATGTATGTGAGTATAAATAAATTCCCATGGAATAAAATCTGTATATCTCTATCTATCTATCTATCTATCTATCTATCTATCTATCTATCTATCTATCATCTAAAAAGCCAGTGACGGGAACGCCCGAACCACCATCACTATGATACCCACTGTTAACTGGCTGAATTGGGGTGGCAACCTTCCGCAGCTCCTTTCCCCCACCCCCACCACTGGCTGGACCCCACCTGTGCACGAATTCATGCATTGGGCCTCTAGTTTTTATATATTTGGGAAAGATGAGATCAAATTGATTAGTTTACTTCTGTAATTGGGAAACCATCCTTCCTCTTGGGTTTAGCAGTTTAGCTGTATTTTATTGGGAGGGAGGGTACTGTTGCCCAGCTGATGTGCTGTTACAGAGAATTAATGATCTTCCACTCTGCTTCTGACGATCAGGGTGTAAGAAATTTGTATGTCTTGTGTGTTATGAATAAGGAGCAGTGACATATCTAGTGGCTTGTGTCATAGCTCCATGTTGTGTATTTCAAGTCTAGGTCCAAACAACTGTGGCAAGTTTATCTGCCATAGGACTTGGTCTGAAGTAAACTGGATTTGTAGGATGAATAAGCATGGATTATTTTTAAATTACTGTTAGGGATCCTCTGTAGTAACTAGAAGTAGATATTAGAATTGACTATTTAAAATTGGCCTAGTTTCATATAGTGCACATATGTACAATTTTAAATAATGTAGTAGTATATATAGGTTTACAAGGTACTTCCAATGTTTTACTATTGCTTTAAAGATCATGAAAGAGTAAATGAAACAAAAGAATAAAGTGTTTTGATTTTAATTTTTCTTATACGGCAGTGCATGCTTATTGAACAAAATTGAGAAAATGCTGAGTAGAACTCATTACTATAATGTGAAGTGGAATTGTCTGTGTCTACAAGCAGTATTCTTGCTAAATTTTGAACATAATTAAGTGCAAAAAATACTTAACTGCAAAAAATACCTTTTTACATACTTGAAGGGAGATTCTATCTTTTTCTTTTTCTTTTTTTTTTTTTTTTTTTACCTGATTTGCTTCTACCTTTTCCCCACCCTGCCCTCAGTATTGAACTTCTACTTAGAAAGGGATTTTATTTTACTTGCAGAAGACTAAGTTCTTGTATTATCTGATGGCTAAAGGTTGTGAAGAGACTGTCCCTTAACAGAATTTGAGGTGTCATCAAGAAAGGGGGAAGTATGTTTATACATTGGTTATAAGTTCTCTTTTATTCTGGTACTTATGTAATTCATTGAGTTTTATATCAGTATATTTATTTGGTTGTTGCACATTTACTTTGTGACACTGCTGTGAACATAAATTTTGCATAAAATTCAGAATGTGAATTCTAATTTTTTTCTTTTTTTTTTTTCTTTAGGAAGGATCGAGATCGTGACCGGGATCGTGAAGATCGGTCTAAAGATCGGGACCGAGAACGTGATAGAGGAGATAGAGAGCGGGAGAGGGAGAAAGAAAAAGAGAAGGAATTGCGAGCTTCCACTAATGCTATGCTTATCAGTGCTGGTTTACCACCTCTAAAAGCTTCTCATTCAGCTCACTCAACCCACTCAGCACATTCAACACATTCAACCCATTCAGCACATTCAACACACACCGGACATGCAGGACACACATCACTTCCACAGTGCATTAATCCATTTACCAATTTGCCCCATACTCCTCGATACTATGATATTTTAAAGAAACGGCTTCAGCTCCCTGTTTGGGAGTACAAGGATAGGTTTACAGATATTCTGGTTAGACATCAGTCCTTTGTACTGGTTGGTGAAACTGGGTCTGGTAAAACAACACAGGTGAGTTACTGTATATCATGCTGCAAGTTTTATTAATGTTTAAGTTTATTACATGATGTTTATTTGATCCTCCTGGTCATTCTCATTGTCTGCTCCCTGGTAGGGTATCTTGAAAAAATGGCTGCTTTGGTGTTTCATACTTTTTAGTGACTTTAAGAGTGGGAATCCAGTAGGGAATACCTACTTTTCCTGAATCTGTAGGGGGAAATAGCAGATTTGTTTTGTTTTTTTGGTTTTGTTACATTAAGGATGGCAGAGTGTGTTCTCCCTCCCACTTTGACTCTGGAGTAGCACAAAATTGGGATTAAGGTTTATTTTCTAGTGCTTGGGTGAAGAAATCTGAACCTTTGAAATGGTTTCCACTTTCACTTTCGTCATTCTTGCTTGTTTCTTTGCATTGATTTGTGTTTTGTTTTGTAATTGCTTTGAACCTTGTGATTATTGTCTATTTTTAAAATGGAAGAGCTAAAGTTAAAGTCTCTTTACTCCTGACCTCCCTCTACCTAGATACCCCCCTACACACACACACACACACACACACACACTCTCTCTCTCTCTCTCTCTCTCTCTCTCTCTCTCTCTCTCTCTCTCAACACTTATTAGTGTCTTGTTAACAATATATCCAGGACATTTTCAAACATGGGTAAGCCATTTTTTGCCGAGTCCATGTTATTGACATCTAGGCTGCTCTTATGGTTCTTTTGTATGAGCAAGTATTATCTGTAGGATAAATTCCCAGAAATGGGAATTGCTGGGTCAGAGGATTATTTGTCTAATTATGATACATAAAACCAAATAGCTTTCTATAGGTAACATATCAGTTTACTTTTCCATGAGCATGCATGACAGCATATGTGGGAAGCCATTTGTATGTTCTACTGAACTTGAAGCTTTACAAATCTGATAGGTGAAAAATGGTATTTTAGTGTGATTTTAATTCACATTTTCTTGCTAAGACTGAGGTTAACCATATTTTCATAGGTTCTAACCTGATCCATCAATTAAAAATTTCAACTTGTAATTCCTGGCCATTGTAGAAAATGTGAAAAATTCAGGAAAGTATTGAAATGAATTTAATGATTACTTAAAATTATAAATATGTTGTGTTTCCTACCAGCCTGTTTTCCATATTATGTACCTATGATACATGTTTATATTTAAGCATACTGTATGTACAAGTTATCCTTATTTTAAGTTACATATGCCACAAATATGTCAGTTTGAGTATTTCATGGAGGCATTTTGAAGGCCACAATAGCAATTAAAGTAGGAAGCTTTTATTAAAGTCTAAGCCATAGTGATTTTTCTTTTTAAATGAAGGAAAACTTAGTGTTGCTATTAGGAACTGAAACTGTTGGTTTATTTTTATCACCTGATAGAAATTTAAAGAATTAAATACATGAAAAGATACAACTCTGAAATGTATTAATATATTATTTTTAATAATCCAACTAGCTTATCTCATTTGCATAGTATTAACAGCACCCATTTAATTAGTTAAAGCCAGGCACTGTGTGCTTGGTATGTATTAATTTAAGTTTTTCAACATTTCTGCAAGGAAGTTGTTGATCACCATTTTATAGATGAGCAAAATGAGGCTTAGATTTATGAGAATATTAGGTTTAGTGGATTTCCCTGGGTTACATAGTAGATTTAGATGGACTTAATATTTAACTTTTTCCCTTTGTCTCACAACCAAATTTGTATTTATTTCATACTGCTGTTCTGTGGTCTTTTATGGTTAATTTTATTTCAAAGATGAATTTCTGTTTGTGTTTTTTTGTGTGTGTTTTTTGTTTTGTTTTGTTTTAGATGAGTTTCTTAGTAGCAGTTAGTGTAGAGAAAGGTCCAGTCAACTCAAAACAGGTTTATGATTGTAGGGCATTTGGGGGATTTGAGGGGAAACTGAACAGTTAAATAATGAATTTCACACAAATGCTCTATGGTATACTTAGTAAACTCAAAACCATCAGAAGTAGTCAGCCATTTTTTGTTTATCTTATTGTGCCTAGCAGAAAAATGAAATTTTCCAGACATAATCAAATAATGACTAACTTGATTGAGACTCAATAAAGACATTTTACATTGCAATCCAGTATGCACATGTGGTTCCCATATATAAGAAACTAAAGCTAGTTCAGCTAAGGGACAGTATGAGCAAGGGCACAGGTTTAGAGAATGGAAAGCATTGTATGCCCTGGACAGAGTGTAGGATGTTTAGAGTGGGGTAGGGTTGGTGAAACTGGAGCAGTAGGTTGGACCTTAATATATCTTGCTGTAGATTGAGGAGCCATCAGCTTGCTCTTTCTTTCATCTTTATTATTGAAAGTATTACATATCCATCAGAGCTTTATAATTGGAGGGAAATGACAAGGATTTTTACAAAATGTCCTGTCTGGTAAGAAGGTTGATGACTGTGTTAGGAGGTTAAACAAAATTTTGACTCTGTATGGGGTAGTAGAGTGGAGAATTAACAATAGCTAGGAATTTAGTTGTAACTTTTTATTAAGTAGGGAGCCTGGGAGGAATCAATAAATATTTGGAGGAAGGTGAAATAGTTTTGGTTTTAAACTTGTTTAATTTGGGATACCAATAAAATATTCTTCAGGTGGAAATGACCATTAGATTAGAATTAGGATTGACATTTGATATATATTATAGATAGTATTAGAAGTTAGAAGAGTAAGACCACTCAAGATGATATATAAAACAAGAAGACTAGAGGGTTGAGGATCTGTTTTTAGGAAGGAAGGAGCTGAAAGAAAGGAATAGTTTTAGAACATCTGAACCCTGGTGTGAAATAGCCAGTAGCCTGCATATTTCAGCACCTACTTTCTTTCTCAGTGCTATTCTTAGAAATATGAATAGATGGGTTAACTTATCGATTCTTCAAATATTGACTGGGAACCCAGGAAAGTCCTTGAAACTATTAAAAAGTTCCTGGGATTTTATTTGTACACTTTAACACGCAAAATAAAAGTATTGCAGAACATTCAAAATAGAAGGAGATAAAAGAAGCTACCTGTCTTCTGTTAAGCTAGACATTAGAGATAAGCAAAAATGTAAAACATGTATTCTTGCTTGACGTTTTTTGCTTTAGAAGGCGTAGTTATTTTTCATAGAAAATGTTTATGTTAATGTGGAATGAATTTTAGGAATTTTAACTATTTCATTTTAATTTCCTAATACATAAATCTATTAGTTGTTTGGCATCTTAAGTTATTTTAAGAGTATAAAGAGTTTCTGAGATCAGAAGTTTAAAATGGCTGAATTAACCAAAATTGTTTATATTTTATTATTAAAGTGGAAGTAAGCTATCCATTTCACTGGGATGAATTTTAAAAACCTATGAGCATTATTGCCTTGAGAATTTTGAAGTAATTTTAAATAGCTTTAATTGACTAGTGAAATTTTTTTCATTTGGTTTGTTTTTATGAATTGCTTTTTGTGTTTTTGAGAGGCTTGCTGAAATGAATATATATCTATATATATAAAGGGTTAAGCGACCATCCGACTAGTAGCTATGACTCGCAGTGACTACCAGGGTGCAGATGCTCCTGCAAGATTCTATGTCTGCCTGTCTGTCTGTCTTCTTGCAAGAAAACCACTTAAACTTTTTGGCCTGTGGGTTTACAGACTCAGAGAGCCATTTCTCTTATAGTTCAGTATTTTTATTCACTTAAAATCCTTTAAAGATATGCATTGCCCTGGCTTATTTGGCTCAGTGGATAGAGCATCGGCCTAAGGACTGAAGGGTCCTGGGTTCAATTCCGCTCAAGGGCACAGGCCTGGTTGCAGGCCCGATCTCCATCTCATCATTGATGTTTCTATCTCTCCCTCTCCCTTCCTCTCTAAATCAATTATATTTAAAATGCATTGTTGTGTTTCTAGAGAAGCAGTGTAACCACCCCTCCCTCTTTCATATTATTTGTCAGTAGCAACACATCCCAAAGTTATAGAAGTAACCTAACTAAAATGTAATAATAATACAGCACTCAGTATTCTTCAGGTGTTATTGTACAAATTCTGTATCAAAAAAGGTCCTCCCACATGCTTTTTTCTTTTTTTAGCATTAGAGTCTGATGGGTTTTTGAAAGCTTTGATAGAGGCCCATCATGTCCTTGTATGATCAAGGGATTCCCATTTAATGTAGAAAAGGTGCTTAGAGTTTTCCCATGTGTTTTTTTTTTTTCCCCTAAGTAATGAGTGAAGAACCATGAAATAATAGACCTAGTAGTTTTTATTGATGATGAAATAGGGAAGAAATGCCCTGTTTGTGGCAGTCAACCAACTTGTGCTTGCTGGGTTTTCTTCCTTTCTCCTTAGCTGCCCTCCTTTCTTCAGGGGAATGCTGCTGCTGCTTCTCTAGTCCTGTTAGTTGTATCCGACAGTGACTGAAATTTACTTTTAGTATGTTACCTAAGGTGTTGCCATTTTGCATACCTCCTAGATTCTATTCTGCTGGCTTATGAGACAAATTTGAATTAAAAGATAACAGCTATATAATTATGTGGATGTGATTTCTAGTTTCCTGCATTTTATAACTCAAATTTTTAGAAATTTAAGTTATAGTTCCTTTGATTTTTTTTTTTGAAACTAACATTTGTCATAGAGTTTTTCCTTAGTTGGATTCCCCCCCCCCCCCCCCAGTAAATAGAGAAATGGTCAGTGATGGAACTGTTGACACTGTACAGCAGGGGGGGGATCTTTTTTGTGACAAGGGCCCTTTGGATATTTGTAACATCATTCTCAGGCCATACAAAATTATCAGTTTAAAAAGTTAGCTTGCTATATATTTGGTCAAACATGTAATTAACTCACCCCAATACCTTGGCAGGGCCAGACCAAATGATTTCGAGGGCCTAGTGCTGCTGTGAGTCACATGTTCCCCACCCCTGCTGTAGAGCATGTTCAGCAAAGCCTCAGTGGACCTAGCCTACTCAGGAGTACAGTTATGTCAGTGTTAGTCAATAACCCTCCCTTGGCTTAGAGTGCTCATACTATTATAAGTTTGAGTCTTAAAAAATAATTTGTAGTGTGCCTAATTGAATTTTGTGTTCAATTATTCGAATGTAAAGTACTTAATGTTAAATATACTTGATATGCAGGTAGAGTAGAATTAATTTAAATGTGAAATTATTTGATAGATTCCACAGTGGTGTGTGGAGTACATGCGATCATTACCAGGACCCAAGAGAGGAGTTGCCTGTACCCAACCCAGGAGAGTGGCTGCAATGAGTGTGGCTCAGAGAGTTGCTGATGAAATGGATGTGATGTTGGGCCAGGAAGTTGGTTACTCCATTCGATTTGAAGACTGCAGTAGTGCAAAAACCATTCTTAAGTAAGTACTATCTTCAAAAATGGACACTTTCTCTGAGTTTTCTGGTGGAGTCTCAAGTCACCCAAATTTAGAGTAGTCCGGAATAGACCTTAAACAGATTGGATAGCATTTTATTATAGACTAGGGGCCCGGTGCACAAAATTCATGCACTGGGGGTCAAGGGGGAGTGTCCCTCAGCCCAGCCTGCACCTTCTCCAATCTGGGATCCCTCAGGGGATGTCTAACCGCCAGCTTTCACAATCCGGGACTGCTGGCTCCCAACCACTCGCCTGCCAGTTTGTCCTTAACCACTTCTGCCTGCTAGCCTGATCACCATCTAACCACTCCCCTGCCAGTCTGATTGCCCCCAAGTGCCCTCCCCTGCTGGCCTGATCACCCCTAACTGCCCTCCCTGCCGGCCTTATCGCCCTCCCTTGCCAGCCATCTTGTGGTGGCCATCTTGTGACCACATGGGGACAGCCATCTTGTGCGAGGGTACGATGGTCAGTTTGCATATTACCTCTTTATAGGATTCTGTTTCTTGGTTGTAATACATGTTCAGTAGACATTGAAGTTCAAACGTCAAATTTTAGTTGGTGCCGAATTTTAGGTGAAATTTTGTGTCATTTAAGTGTGATAGAAAAATAGACATACCTTAGTAAAGGACAGTTACTTTTAGAAAGAATGATGTGGGGTGGAATATGATTTATTTAGGGGAGAGGGCTTTTAATGTTAATAATACAGCTATTACCACACATGTTATGAACTAAAGGGAGAAATCTTTTGTTCTGTAATACGCTCTTGGAGTCTCTTCAAAGTCCTCATTCCTCTTCATTATTGCATGGCACACGATTGACTTCCATATTGAGCTTTCTAACATTTTATTTAGCTTTCTTAATATTTTGTTTTCTTCTTACTTGCATTCTGCATAAGTTGTGATATATATTGCCTGATGGTAATTCTTTTGAAAAACCTTTCCCCTTTATTGCTCTGTTTATTCTGTATATATTTGACATTTAAATCATTTTCTAAAAACTATTTGTCACCATGCAATTTTCCCCTAGATGTTGTTTATTGTAAAAGACATTTTTGGAACACATTATATGGGCGGTAATATGAGTCCTTGATGGCAGAAATATCTACAGTGTTATGGGAGGGAACAATATATATCATATAAATTTTTTTAATGTATGCAGACGTAGAAGAGTGTAATGAACTTCAGTGTATTTATCATGAATCTTTAATCATGCCCAGTCCTGTTTCATGCATATTCTAATCCTTTCCTGTCTCATAATTTGAAGCAAATCCTAGACATCACACTGTTTCATCTGTAAATATTTCTGTGTATGTCTCTCACAGATAAGGTTTTAAAATATAGTAACTGATTTCACAACTTACAGTTTTTTCTTAAAATACCCAGCTAGTTTCTTTGAGATGATATATATATTTATTTATTACAACTTGAGATTAATGAATTCGGTATCATTTCAATAGCACTTGAACTTTTGTTTACTTAAGTCAACTTGTCTATGACTTAAACCTTCATTGAATAAAGCTTTTAGTCTAGTAATAATCACAGGCTTGTGGTTTTATATTACTTAAAAATGCGATAATGTCAAGGACTTGTAGATAATAAAGGGCAGCTTTTACTCATTTTTAGGAGGAATACTCTGACATTTGCTTCACTATGCATTGGACTTTTCTTGGTAAGCCACAGTGGAGCAAGGAAACAATTTGGAAAATGGGAGATGAGAAAGTTATATGCAATATTGGGGGTGGGGGGGGAGTGGTGGGCTTTCAGAAGAGTGAAAGAATCTAAGAATCTGGTTCCATTACTAAGATGAACAAGTAACAGACTTGATAGCTCCAAATGAAGGTGTTTTGGGCATTGTGATTATTTTTTTTAATGGAATGGTTTCCAGAGGGTAAACCTAGACTTAAAAAAAAAAAAAATTTAAGAGGGTAAGGTTATTGGGAGTTCTTTCAAATCTTCTGAAGAGCTAGAAGCTAACCTAGTAATGTCATTTTAAGTGATGTTAAATACTGTTTAATAGTACTGGTCTAGTGGTAGTTTTCACTGATGGTAATGCTCCATCAAAAATAGTGTTTATGAATCCCTAGATATATTTTGTATTGTCATCTGTCAACTCATCTTGAGAACATAGATGTTAAAAACAGTTAAAGCCTTAACTAAATGAAAATTGACTACATAATTAGGTAGGAAGAATGAATACATCATAACTATCAATACCTTCCATTAGCTATTTTCATATATAGGTTTTATATATTTATGTGAAGTCTTTAATTTTTTTACCAAGGGAGGGTGGTAAAGAGGACTAACTTGTGAAGTTTCTGCCTGACAGACTCATAATTTAACCATTATCCTTTTTTTGGTTCATGTTTAACGATAAGTTTGTGTGAGAGTACTTTAGCTAAATTAGCTTATCTTTCCTAAGTCATCTCTATACAGATTAAGGGTCCAAAGATTGTTTCTTCAGTGTTTTGGACACTATACATAAATTTTAGGTTCTAGGTCTAATATTGTGTCATTTTCAGAGGATTGGTTCTAGGATAAATTAGTGCACACTGTGTTAGAGTAACCTTAAGTAGCTATCCCTTCCAAGTTAGTTTGCAAAATCACCACTGCTAAATGGTTCTTACATTTCATTTGTTATGTACTTGTCTGCTCTCATCTTTTTTTTTCAGAAGTGTTCCTTTTGCCAACTTGGAAATTATGAAACATACAAAAATCAGTGAGGTAGCCAAAGAAGAGCAAGACCTGTCAGAGAAAGATAGCCAAATTTGAGACTAATCAGATAAAAATATCTTAATTTATTTTAATGGAAGAAGAGGTTGATAGACTTTTGCCGCGGAATTTAAGAAGTACTTTGTAGTTGCAGTTATGACAGTTTTTAAGAAAATTTATTTTATTTTTTGAGGGAACTGGTGATTCTTGAGGGAATAAAACAAGTTTGATAGTCTTGAACCTTCTGGAAACATCACAATATTTTAAGTTGTTAATTTGGTAGTTAATTTCGCTGTTATTTTAGATGATGCTGCCTTTTTTTTTTTTTTGGCCTGGCTTTAAAATTACTGACCTCTTTTTGATATTGAGGGAACCCTGTAATTTACTTAGTCATTTAGTCAGTTAATACTGAGTATCTCCTGTATGTCAGGCAGTGCTAAGTGCAATAAAAAGTAAATCTGGTTCCTGTCTCCATAATGCAAATAAAAAGTAAATATAAAATTTTAAGTTGTGATTAGGCTTCTGAAAGAAAACATTGAGGTTCATAGGAAATAATGATTTGAGAGCACAATTTAGGTTGGGGAAGAGAAGGAGAATTGAAAGTAATGGTTTGCTAGAGTAGGGGTTGTGTTACAGGGTTCAGAAAGAGTTTTCTAGGTTGATAGAACAGCATTTTTAAAAAACTATTGGGGAGGAGAAAACCTTTTTATTTGAGAAGGCAGTTCTGTATATTTTAAAGTATCCAACTGGTTTGTGTAAGTCAGCACTCCATGCCAGATCTCTTTTGAGATATTATAGACTGCTTTTAGACAGTATGGGTGATCACAGACTGGCCTCCTCTCTGTCTCTCCTTCTCCCTCTCTTATCTCCCTCCCCCTCTCCCTCTTGGAGTATAATCTCTTTGGGAACAGAGGTTGTATCTGTATCTATGTACTTGCTTTGTACACAGAACCCTTTTTAAAAAAAGAAAAAATCTTGAGAATGGAAGGGGTAACAGTGAAATTTGTCAGTTCAAAATAACAGACTGGAAGACTTTCCAGCATAATCATGAAAAAAGGATGGGTTTTTCATGGAAAGACATTTTCTCTAATTTGTTAAAACATCTCTTGCAGAGGATATGGGTAGGGTGATTTGGTATACATAATTTGCCTTTTATTTTGAAGTTTTTGCTTTTGGATGTCAGATTCATTTCAATTTTGGAATCTGTCACAAGGCTAAGGACCTGATCTGAGATACATGCTTATGAAGCAAAATGTGCTGTATCTCTCGGATGACGCGTTTTTTATATAACTTAAGTACAAGCTTCTAGATAATCAAAAAACATTAAAGATAAGACATGATTAAAATTTACATTTGACAGTGAGAAAAGAATAGTTTTCGGTTTCAAGGTGTGATGAGTCCCTTGTAAAAGTTGAGGAATAGAAGTTTTGAACAGATCAGCCAAAAAATGCTATTCATACAATATGGATTTGAAACTTGTAGAATTTTTTAATCTCCAAAAACCAATCTAGGCAAGAAGATGAAAGGAATTAAAAAATATAACAAAATTAGTTTGTCTTTAAGATAGTTTCTTCAGTGTTTGGGACACTATACATAAATTTTAAGTTCTACGTCTAATATTGTGTCAAAATAAGAGCCCAAGGCAACACTGCTACAATAAGGAGCTGGCTACTACAGAACCTTTCAGGTTGACATTGGGGAGGATTATCAGGTATTGCTACAGCAGATGCTTTGGAGCCCTTGGAAACAACAGTTTGAAGCACCAACTGCATATGGCCTAAGTAGATATTACAGCAATCTCATTTTAAAATAGATGGCTTAAGGAGAGAATCAAAAGGAAATAGATCCTAGAACATGGGCTTAAGAATCAGTGCCTGGTTGTGTGCCACCTCTGCCACTTATTAGCTGTGATCTTGGCTACATTAATGAACTTCCCTGTGCTTAGTGCATTTTTGGAATATAGAGCTAATAACTATTTCATAGGGTTGTTTTGAGATCAAATATGTTAATTTGTGTACTGCCCTTAAAGTAATTCCTGTCATCCAGTAAGTGCTAAGTCAACATTGCTACTCTGTTGCTGTTGCTGATGGTAAATTTCTGTTGTGAGAAGTTATTAGATCTTATTACCAGTTAACTTAATTATCCCAGTTAATTAGAAAGGGGTTTATTAAACCAACTTAGTGAAATTCTTAGTGAATTGCCCTCCCCTGACAGCCATCGTGTGTGAGGGTATGACAGTCAATTTGCATATTACCTCTTTATTACATATGATTAATTTTAAGTTAATTTATTAAACATCTATTAATTAGTGGTAGGCATTGTTTTAAGTGTAGCACAGAAGTTATAGGTAGTTTTACTGGATATTTAGAAAGGGATTGGGGGGGGGTGGTAATCACTGTCCTCACTCTAGAATTAGAAATCTATTGGCTTGTGTTAATTTACAGAAAGCTAACTTGATTTCCTAAAGGTCTGCATATATTATTACACTAGTGGCCTGATGCACAAAATTTGTGCATGGGTAGGATCCCTAGGCCTGGCTGGCCATCAGGGCCAATCTGTGGGGTGATCAGGGGGTCCCCTGCTGGCACCCACCTTGGATAGCCTGGGGTCTCCTGGCTGGGGGCAGCTCCTGCATTGAGCATCTGCCCCCTGGTGGTCAGTTAGCGTCATAGTGACCAGTCATTCTGCCATTGGGTCAACTTGCATGTTAGGCTTTTATTATATAGGACTAGAGGCCCGATACACAAAAATTTGTATACTGGGGGGGGGGGGACGGCGTACCTCAGCCCACCCTGTGCCCTCGCAATCTGAGACCCCTTGGGGGATGTCCACCTGCTGGCTTAGGCTCACTCCCTGGTGATCGGGCCTAAGCTGGCAGCCGGACATCCTTAGTGCTGCTGAGGAGGCAGAAGAGGCTCCCACCACCACTGCTGTACTGGAGGCCGTCGGTTTGGCTTGTGGCTGAACAGAGCTCCCCCTGGTGGTCAGTGTGTGTCATAGTGACCAGTCATTCCCACTTTTTCTGCTGTTAGGGTCAATTTGCATATTACCCTTTTATTATATAGGATAGAGGCCTGGTGCATGGGTGGGGGGCAGCTGGTTTGCCCTGAAGGTTGTCCCAGATCAGGGTGGGGGTCCTGCTGGGGTTCCTGGCCAGCCTGGGTAAGGGGTTGAGGGCCATTTTCAGCCTGGCCAAGCCCCCCAGCAGGGAACCTCATCCCATGAGGGTGGAGCCATCCTGTTTGAGGGGCTGATGGCTGTTTGCAAGCTGGCCACAGCCCCTAGCCACCCAAGCTCTCAGTGTGGCTGGTTGGAAGCAGGTATCTGGGGTTTATTTATCTTCTATAATTGAAAATTTGTTGTCTTTAGCGGAGGCCACAGCCTGCCTGCCTAGGCAGGCAGCTTCCTCCATCACTGGGCCAACGAAGCCTCCTGTTTGCTCCAGCTCCATGGCTTCTATATTTGAAATTTTGTTGCCTTGAGCAGAGGCCATAGCCGACCTAGGCAGGCAGCTTCCTCCATCGCCGGGACAATGAAGCCTCCTGTTTGCTCTAGCTATGTGGCTGTCAGCTGCCATCTTGGTTGGGTTAATTTGCATATAGTTGCTTGATTGGCTTGGGAGTGTGGCTTGGGATGTAACAGACTGATGCAATTAGCATATTACTCTTTCATTAGATTAGATAGAATTTGACCTTTGTGCTTATACTTAAGCCGTGCAAGATATTAGTTATAGAAGGCCTTTTGTTTAGAGTGCCAGTGTCTTTAAAAATGTACAACTACCTGCCTTTCTGTAAATTCTCTTGTGAGGATGGTTAGGCATTTTCTTCAAAACGTGAAAATTAGAGGATTGGTTAGTGGGGTGGGGTTGTTTGGTTGGTTTTTTGATCCTCACCAGAGAGTATTTTTTTCCATTGATTTTTAATATAAGGGAGAAAGGGAGGGAGAGAGAAACATCAGTATGAGAGAGACACATCCATTGATTGTCTCCTGTATGCATGCCCCTGCAGAGAATCTAGCCTGCAATCCAGGTACTTGTCTTTGACCAGGAATATGTTTGCGGACCAATGCTGTGACCACTGAGCAAAACAACAAGGGATGGATAGTGTGTATTGAGGGGAAAAAACTTTTTCTATTCTTCTATCTCTGAAATAAATAGAATTTTTTAATTTCTATTTTTAAAAACGTCTTTAAATTATTTATTTATTTATTTACTTGTTGTGTTAATCCTCACCCGAGGATATTTTTCCATTGGTATTTAGACAGTGGAAGGCAGGGAGAGACACAGAGGGAAACATGGATGTGAGACACTTCAATTGGTTGCCTCCTGCATGTGCCCCAACCAGGGCCGGGAAAGAGCCTGCAACGGAGGTAAATGCCCTTGACCAGAATTGAACCCAGGACCCTTCAGTCCATAGGCCAACATTCTATCCACTGAGCCAAACAAGCTAGGGCCTGAATGTATTTTAATTGTTTGCAGAAATAAAGCTGTGTGCTTTGACTAAGAATCATGAGTGATTACACACTATAAATGTGGTTTGGTATTTTGTCTGCTTTCTTTTTGTCCATTTTTTGTTATATTAGGAATGCATTAAACATTGCAGATTTCATCTTACTCAAAATGATATATGTTGCCTTTCCATGTTACTGTTTACATCTACTAGTTTGTTCTCATTTTAAGTAAGTTCTCATTCCTAGAGTAACACTAGAGAGGCCTGGTTCACAAAAATTTGTGCACTCGGGGGATCCCTCAGCCTGTGCCCTCTCACAATCTGGGACCCCTCGGGATATGTCCACCTGTTGGCTTAGGCCTAAGCTGGCATCCCTCTGGCAGCCCAGGGCTTCACTTGCCAGCAGGGAGCAGATCTAAGCTGCAATTGGACATCCTTAGTGCTGCTGAGAAGTCAGGAGAGGCTCCCACCACCACCACTGTACTGCCAGCCATCAGCCTGGCTTGTGGCTGAGCAGAGCTCCCCCTGTGGGAGTGCACTGACCATCAGGGGAACTCCTGCATTGAGCACCTGCCCCCTGGTGGTCAGTGTGTATCATAGTGATCAGTCATTCCCAGTCGTTCTGCTGTTGGGATCAATTTGCATATTACTCTTCTATTATATAGGATTAGTGTTGCCTCATACTGTAATGTTTTCCTAGAAATATGTCATTGAACTTGAACCTATGTACTAGTACTAGTAAATCTTTGTTTATCTTTTACCAATGAAAAGAACATTAAGTACATAAAGAAACTATTACTAGTGTCACTGGCGCTTTTTGGTTTGGGTGGTAAGCTGTGAAGCATTTAAGAGGTAGTTTGAATGTCACGTGCATTGGAGGAGGCATTGAGACTTTGATAGCAAGATTAGATTTTATTTATTTTGTAATCTATTGCTTTATTGATTTAAGAGAAGAAGGAGGAGGGAGAGAGAGAAACATCCATGATGAGAGAGAATTATCGATGGGCTGCCTCCGGTACACCCCCCCCCCCCAACTGGGGATTGAGCCCACAATCCAGGCATGTGCCCTTGGCCGGAATCGAACCCGGGACCCTTCAGTCTGTAGACCGACACTCTATCCACTGAGCCAAACTGGCTAGGGCAAGATTAGGTTTTAAATAGGGTAGAAGTTTCCATGCTGCCTTGGTTTACAGCATGCTTAATGTCAGTAATTTTTTTCATAGTACCTTAGGTCTAAAGAAGTAATTCAGAATTCTAGTTATTTAGTAGTTCAGTCCTAACAACTTAAGTATTTGTGTTCTAACAACTTAATAGAACTTTAAACAAATACCACACATAAGTTTAAAAGAGAAAACCCCAATATTTTAATTTCATTCTTAACCACCATTATTTACTAACTAGGGGCCCAGGGCATAAAAATTTGTGCACTGGCGGGTGGGGTGTCCCTCAGCCTGGCCCGTGCCCTCTCGCAGTCTGGGACCCCTTGGGGGATGTCCACCTGCTGGCTTGCCTAGCCAGCCTGGGTGAGGGGCTGATGGCAGTTTGCAGGCTGGCCAAGCCCGCCCCGTCCCCGCCCCCACCTGGCCATACACGACACTGCTCACTCCCTGACTGCCGGCCTCCATCTTGGCTGTGTTAACTTGCAAACAGCTGCTCTGATTGTTGGTGGGCATGGCTTAGGCATCTTGGAGAGACAGGTAATTTCCATATTACTCTTTTATTAGAGTAGATATGATGTCTATGCCAGTGAAACACTGCAATTTCTCAAATGTTGCAATCAGATTGGGCACTGCCACCTTTATTTTCTATACTGATTTTTGTCTCATATAATTGACTCTTGAACAACACGGAGGTTAGGGATGCTGGTCTGTTGTGCTGATGTCAAAAACTTGAGTTGTTCCTAGGTATCCACAGGGGATTGATTCCTGGACCACCATCTCCCCCACAGATAGCAAAAAATAGCGTAGATCACTGTATATTGTTGGTCTTCTGCATCCATGGACTCCCAATCTCAGATGGAAAGTAATGCAGGAATTTATTGAGAAAAACCTGTATAAGTGGATCCATGTCGTTCAATACTGTATTGTTCGAAGGCCAGCTGCACTTTTCTTTTTAATTAAAAAAATTTTTTATTTAGATTTCAGACAGGAAATAACACCACAGCATGTCACTTGTCCCTTCCAATTCGTCCTCAACCCAGGAGCCAAAATGATCTTTTAAAAACACAAATATGACCCTCTTTAAAGACCCTGTCACTCTTAAGTGATTTCCCATAGCTCCAGAGTAGTAGGGAGTGGTAACACCCTGAAGGTATAGTATGATTGGATCTAATACAATTTTTTTCTTAATATGTTCTTATTGATTTCAGAGAGAGAAAGGGAGAAGGAGAGAAGGTTAGAAATATCGGTGATAAAAGAGAATCATTAAATCGGCTGCTTCCTGCATGGGGATTGAGCCCACAACCTGGGCATGTGCTCTGACGGGGAATCTAACCCATGACCTCTTGGTTCATGTATCACACTCAGCCACTGAGACATACCAGGTGGGCAGCTGTACTTGCTTTTTAATCATAGCAATTGTCAAACATCCAGCTTTTCAAAGATGACATCTTGAAAAGTAATGCAGCATGATAGGCAATTGAAAGTCTGAATTACCTCAAGCTAGTCCTGTGGTATCACATGTTGAGTATGGGAAACTAATACAGATTGCTTTGAATCTTTAAGGGCACTGAACATAGTTACTCTTCTCTGGAAATAGGCTATCATTTAACAAATTGAATGCATTTTCTTTGTAATAGTTTATCCTCTTTTCTGTGATGGTATAGCCTACTATACACCTATATTATATGGTTTGTGCGGTCTGTTAACATTTTTACACAGTGCATGATTACATATATCCTAAGGTTATACAGCAATCTAAACTCAGATTGTGCTGGGGGATTATACATAAGCTTAATTATTATATTAAGGTCCTTAAGATCTTAATATTGGAACTACAAAGGTCTTGTTTTTTTGAAGCTGCTGTATTCACATGGATCAGGTTTGTGAAATTGTCCTAATTTACAGACTTATGTAATTGAGAAATAAGGTGTTGTACCACCACAGCAGGTATATAGTGTTAGCCATTTTAAATTTAAAAATAGCTAGATAACTTCATTTTAAGCTGACATGTATACTTTAGATGATCAATTTTTTTTGGTATCTGTGGCCATACAGAAGTAACACTGAAAGGAATTATTTCGAATGAAGGAAGATAATTTGATAACTTTTATCTGTAGTTATTGAATGAGTATAATAGCATTCACTGCGACCATGTTTGAAATTTTCTTTTTTATGTAATCAACCATTTTATAGTGTTGACATTGTGAAGGAAGGATGGTTATGGTGCTTAGTTTTACCATATATATTTTTTTAGTTTTACCATATTTAGTAGTGAAGAGAGCTGTGTTTTAAAATTCATTGTACTATACGTAGTCTGTCTTCTAAGATAGTTCTTGATAAGTGAAAGCTGTTTTAGCTTTGTCTTTCTTCTGTTTCTTACTGTTGTCATTGAAAAAGTATTTTGCCAATAGATGCTAAACACAGAAATATGTTACATGGTAGGGAAAATAAAAGAATAATTATTTATACTGTTTTGGCCATAGTCTCTTTCAGAAGTCTTAATCTATTATAACTTTTGAAGAAATTACAAAATGCAAACCTATTTGTGTAGGCATTTTAATGTGGGTGGCTTTTCTTTAATGGAGGCACTCGTGACTTGTCTGGATTTTAGTGGCTTAACCTAAAACCTTAGTGGTAAATAGGAAATTTATACAAACCTCAAATATTTTTTTAAAAAATCAATCTGTTGATGTGGGACCAACGCCATTTCCTGAATGAGGGGCCTTTGTTTGGAGTTCCATTATTGAGTAAGATGTCTAGTTCTATTTTACGTGTTTTTATTGATTTCAGAGAGAGGGGGAGAGAGATAAAAACATAGATGAGAGAAATAGCAATCAGAACATCAAATGGCTGTCTGCTGCACATCCTCTACAGGTGATGGAGCTGCATCCTGGACGTATGCCCTGATCAGGAATCAAACTTGTGACCTCTCAGTGCGTGGAATGGTGCCCAACCAACTGAGCTACATCTGCTGAGCTAAAATAAAATAGTCTAGTTCTTAAAGTGAAGTATAAACTTCAAACACTTGCAAAATACACAGATGTTGCTTTTCTGGAATTCCAGACCCCTTTCACTCTTTTATAGTTGCCCTTATCCATTTGATAGTTTTTATGTGTGTGAGACTGGTCTTTTTAAAACTTTTCTGAAGCATACAACTTAAGATATGCAACAATGTTTTCCTGTGCTAAGGTTATTGCTTCATGTCAAATCTAATTCAACTGGTAGGGATAGAAATGTAGTTATAATACTACAGTATGTTTTATAAAGGTAAGGTTATCTCAATTTATTGGTGAAAGTTAAGAGTATAATACAGAATTCTATAGTTTATAGGTGAAAGTTTATAGGTGAAAGTTAAGAGTATAATACAGAATTCTATAGTGAATACTTTGCAAGTGCCAGTGCTTTATATACATTTTTTTAAACACTAGCACCATATTCTTTTTTTTTTTTCTTTTTTTAATTTATTGATTTTTTACAGAGGAAGGGAGAAAGATAGAGAGTTAGAAACATCCATGAGAGAGAAACATCGATCAGCTGCCTCCTGCACACCCCCTTTTGGGAATGTGCCTGCAACCAAGGTACATGCCCTTGACCGGAATCGATCCTGGGACCCTTCCGTCTGCAGGTCGACGCTCTATCCACTGAGCCAAACCCGTTAGGGCTAGCCACCATGTTCTTATTTTACAATGGAGCATTAGAGAAGTTGAACTTGTTCAAGGTCAGACAACATTAAGAGAGCAGGAACTTGAACTTATGCAACAAGGATGTCTTAAACCACTGTATGTTATTCCTTTCCATCCACATTCCTCATGTCTCCATGCAAATCTCTATGTGTAAGTATTGTAAATCTTCCCTAGGTAATAGGGAAGGCAATAAACCTAATTACTCAGATTAAACAATGCCAGTCATTTATAATACTAGAGGCCTGATATATGAAATTTGTGCATGGGAGTGAGGGGTGGGGGGCGCTCCCCTCAGGCCAGCCTGTATCCTCTCCAATCCAGGATCCGTCTCACAATCCGGGGCTCCTAACTGCCCTCTCTGCCGGCCTGGTTAACCCCAACTGTCCCCCCTGCCCCTGCTAGCCTGGTTGCCCCATGCAGCCTGCTGTTCAGTCATTTGGCCATCCCTCACTAACCCCCCTGCCAGCCTTGTTGCCCCACGCAGCCTGCTGTTTGGCCATTACTGTTACTGTGACAGCATCCTGGATAATTAGCACATTCCTCTATTATTAGTATAGATACACTCTTTAAAGCAGATAACTAAGAATTTCTTTGCATCATGCTGAGGCAAGTTTTAGATTATTTAAAAACACAGTTTTGATTTATCTGAATATTTAGTAATCCAGGGTAACACCTATACTTTGGAAGTAACCAAATCTTAACAGTATTGTAATAGCACTTCATAACTAGGATTTTAGAAAAAAATTAACTTCAGAGTTTATAGCAGGGCTATTTCAAGGCATATCGCTCTTGTCCTGGCCAGTGTGGTTTAGTTGGTTGGGTGGACTCCTGTGCATCAAAAGGTTGCAGGTTTGATTCCCAGTTGGGGCACATGTCCTGGTGGAGGTCTTTGAGGCTGGGTGGGGGGCAGGAGGATGTTTGTAGCTCCCAGTAATTCCCTCTCTAAAAATTTTGTTTAAAAAAATACAAATGACTGCTGATTTTACTTACATTGAATTTTAGGGATTGTTCTAGAACAGTAAATACAAAGTTGCCTCATTCTTTTTAATGGCTGCATAGTTTATTTAACTGATTCTATTAATAGATACACAAATTTGCAGTTTTTATTAAAAATTGCTGTTGCCGCCCTGGCTGGTTTGGTTCAGTGGATAGAGCGTCGGCCTGCAGACTGAAGGGTCCCAGGTTTGATTCTGGTCAAGGGCACAGGCCCAGGTGTGAGCTCGATCCCCAGTGTGGGGCAAGCAGGAGGCAGCCATTCAATGATTCTCTTTCATCATTGATGTTTCTCTCTTTCCCCCTCTCCCTTTCTCTATGAAATCAATAAAAATATACATATAAAAAAAATTGCTGCTGCCCTTAGTACCTCTTACAACCTTATACATACACTATTTTTGACACATGCACAGTTGTATAACTGAAATGAGTTTATTGCAATAATGAAATTGGTTGGGGCCAAAGGGTATGTTAGATTTTATTAACTGTTGCCAGATTGCCCTCCGTAGAGAGTTTACCTACTCTGACCAGTAAGAAATGAGCAAATGGGTATCTGTTTTTGTACCCTGCCAACACTGTGTTGTGGAACTTCTTTTATTCTTGTCATTGTCGAAATGAAAAATGGAATATCATTATTGTTTTAATTTGCGTTTCTTTTATATGAAATTGGGCATCTTTACATGTGTTTATGAGCCCTTTGTATTTCTTCTTGCAATCTGAGATTTTCTTTCCAGAAGTGTTGCTGCCTGATTGTCAATCATTTGTAAGGTTCTATTTAAAATGCATCCCAGCCCTGGCCGGTTTGGGACTTGGTAGTTTAGGATTTGGCTTATGCAGGGGTCCTCAAGCTACGACCCACGGGCCACATGCGGCCTGCCAAGGACATTTATCCAGCCCGCCGGGTGTTTTTGCCGCCTTGGTTTTTTACTTCAAATAAGATACCCTGTATCCCCGAAAGTAAGACAGACATCCCCCAAAAATAAGACCTACTTACAGTTTTGCCTCTCACTGAAATATATTGCATCCCCCCAAAATAAGACCTCTCTGATAATAAGGCCTCCCCGATAATAAGCCACCCTCCCCCTCAAAGTACTGTGACTCTGGACACTGGGCCGTAGCTGCGGGCTCAGTGTAGCCTGAGCAGACAGGAAGTGCGAGGTCTCTTAATCAGAGAGCCCACGTCCCCAGGACAAGCTTTTGCCTGCTGCTCACTCTGCCCTGATAGAGTATGGCCGACTCACAATTAGACAGTTGCGCAGGGCAGGAGTTGGGCACATTGTGTGGACACAGGTAATAAATTTCCTTTCTTTTTTTTTTTTTTTGTTCAACAATAAATGTGTACCATATTCTTCATGGAAAAATAAGACATCCCCTGAAAATAAGACCTAGCGCATCTTTGGGAGCAAAAATTAATATAAGACACTGTCTTACTTTCGGGGAAACAGGGTATGGGCAGTGTGCATAGGAATTTCTTCATAGTTTTTTTTTTTTTAAACTATAGTCCAGCCCTCCAACAGTCTAAGGGACAGTGAACTGGTCCCCTATTTAAAAAGTTTGAGGACCCCTAGCTTAAGAGTATTGGCCTGCAAACCAAAGGGTTATGGGTTCAGTCCCTGGCCCTGAGGTGTGTATAGGAGATAACTAATCAATAACTCTCTGTCTCTCTCTCTCTCTCTCTCTCTCTCTCTCTCTCTCTGTGTCCCTCCTTACTCTCTTCCACTTTCTCTAGAAATGAAAGGAAAAAATATCGGGTGATTATAATAAGGTAGATAGATAGCATCCCAATAAAAAAGAAAGTGAATTTGAAAAAATATGGAGTATTATATAGGATTGATTAAATTTGATGTCTTCCTATTTTTTGCCTGTGTATGGTTCTTTGGCCTTTTTTTAATGATTTGTAGGAACTTTTAACAAAATTAGCATTCTGTATATAAGATGCAGTTTTTGTCCAGTTGGTATTTTGTTTTCTTTATAATACAGGGATGGGCAAATAGGTTTACAGTTGTGAGTACACAAAACTACTTTTTTTTAAAATTTAAATTTCTTATTGTTTAAAGTATTACCTACTAGGGGCCCGGTGCACGAAATTCGTGCACGGGTGGAGGGTGGGGGTCCCTCAGCCCATCCCCTCTCACCATCTGGAAACCCTCAGTGGATGTCCTGTGATGGCCCCAGTCTGCCAGGCGCCTTTTGTGTGTGTGTGTGTGTGTGTGTGTGGCCACTGGGGACCTGCCCCTAGCTGCATCTGAGGCTCAGAGCAGTCTTCCTGTGTGTGTCTACCTGCTGGGGGCCTGCCCCCAGGCTTGGAGCAGGCACCCCCTCTATGTTGATCTCTCAGACTTTTGCCCTCCCCTGCATGTTGTTCTCCTTTTCGAGCTGTGGCCAGGGCTGGGTGCTACCTGCCTCCCAAGCTTGCCTACTGCCCATCTTCCTCCAGCCACCAAAAAGCAGGGAAAACCCCACCTCGTGATCAGGCCAGCCTTTTCCTGCTCCCTGATCCCCGGAAGGGACCTGGGGAGCCTCCAAGCAGGCCCCCAGCCCCCAAGAGCTTGCTTTCCCGCTCCCCAGTGCCCCCCAAAGGGCCTGGGGAGCTGCCAAGCAGGCCGCCGACTCTTTCCCACTCACCGGCCTCCTGCTGCCTTCCTTTCCCACTCCCCAGTGCCGCCAAGGGGTTTGGGAAGCCGCCAAGCAGGCCCCCGACCCCACTGCCTCTTTCCCGCTCCGTGGTGCCCTGCAAAGGGCCTGGGAAGCCGCCAAGCAGGCTCCCGACCCCCACTGCCTCTTTCACGCTCCCCAGTGCCCTCCAAGGGGCCTGGGAAGCCCGCCAAGCAGGCTGACAACCCTGCCGCCTCTTTCCTACTCATGGGTCCTGGGTCCTGCGCTATTCTGCCCTGCAGCTGCTCTGTGCATTCGGGAGGTCCCTCAGCCTGGCCTGTGCCCTCTCACAGTCTGGGACCCCTCTGGGGATGTCCACCTGCTGGCGTGCCTGACCAGCCTGGGTGAGGGGCTGATGCCTGTTTGCAGGCTGGCCAAGCCCCCCAGTAACGTCCCTCACCCCATTGGGTTGTGGCCAGCGTGGGTGATGGGCTGATTGGCCCTTTCAGGCTTTAAGGCTGCCCACAGCTCCCATTGACCCAATGTCCCAGCAAGGCTGGCTGGACGCAGGTTCTGGGGTTTGTTTATCTTCTATAATTGATGCACTGGTCCTTTAAGCTGAGGCCTCCTAGTAAGAAAGCCTCCTCTCTGCTTCACCTCGAGGAGTCTATAATGAGACAATGTTATTTTTAGTGGTCAGGCCAGGCCTGCTGTTTCCTTCAGCTCCCGAGGATTCTATGATTGATATTTTGTTGCAAACATGTTTTGCTTGAGCCAGGATAAGCAGCAGCCGCAAACAGTTTCACTTTCACTCCTGCTGCAATGGAAGCTGCCGTTTACTCAGGTCCGTGAGTGGCGGCCTCCATGTTGGCTGGGCTAATTTGCATACAGCCGCTCTGATTGGCTGGTGGGCATGGCTTACCCATCTCGAAGAAACGGTTAATTTTAATATTACGCCTTTATTAGTTTAGATGTCTCTCCTTTCCCTTCATTGGTGACTCCCACCCTAGCACATGCCCTCACCCTGCTACTGTGTCCATTGGTAATGCTTATATGCATGCGTACATGTCCTCTTACCTCCACCCCCCATTCCACTCTCCCCTGCCTTCTCTCTGAGGTTTGACGTTCTGTTTGATGCTGCTATGTCTCTGGATCTATTTTTGTTCATCAGTTTATGTTCATTATCTTCCACAAATGAGTGAGATCATGTGATATTTATCTGTCTCTGACTGGCTTATTTTGGTTAGCATAATGCTCTCCAGGTCCATCCATGCTGTTGTGAATGGTAAGAATTCTTCCTTTTTTACAGTAGCAAAAACAGTTTATTCTTGTATTATTCATTATTATTAAAACCTGCTTTTGCCCACCCTTGTACTTCATGTCATACAGTAACCTTGAATTTTATGCAAGTACTTAATTTTTTTTAAATCTTCACCCAAGGATATTTTTTGCATTGATTTTTAGAAGGACAGAAACACATAGATTGGTTGCTTCCCACATGAGCTCTGATCAGGTCTAGGGATGGAACCCTTCTGTGTGCAGGCCAGTGCTCTGACCATTGAGCTACTGGTCAGGATAGCAACGTATTTTTTAACATTGGATTGTGCATCATACCCTGCTCAAGATTTTAAATCTCTATGTTCTGGTATTCTGTTTTAAACATCTTTGATAAATCAGGCATTTGAGGGGGTACGTTTTAAGAGGGATTTAAGAAGGCTCTCCTCCTCCCTTCCACTCCACTCCACTGCACTCCACCCTCCTTCACCAAATAGCATAGCATTAAGTTACTGGGGATTGCTTCCCCACATGGACAGTTTTTTATCACTCATACTTGAAATCAAAGTTAAAAGTTTATTATTGAAACTTCAAAATTAATCAATATCATTTTTATAGTTATGAATAATATATGGTGTATTTTAGAATTTTTATGGCATTCATTTTGGAAAACATTTTTCATCTTTCTGCAGATCTTTTTTCCTTTTGTTTATGAATTTTTAGGAACCAGACAACTTGAGTTGTTTAAAAAAGTTATATGTAAATATATGTAAACAGAAAACTATAAACAACACATTTGTAGTACATGTTTTATCATGCTTTATATCACACTTGGTGATGTTGACTGGGGTCAGGGTTGACTTTTGGCTTGTAGTTGTAGTATGCCATCTGTGTGTGCCCATTGCAAAAATACATGAATTGATACTACTCAGCACACTGGGTTTCTTTTGGTTTCTTTTAGTTTATTCATTAAACAGTTGTAGTTGGAAATATGAACTCGTTTTGACTTACTCCAAGGATATTTTTTGTTTGTTTTATGTATCTTTGCTTATGTATGTTTGCTTTGATCTACCTCTTGTTAAACTTAATTAGTTTAGACTAGTGCTTCTCAAACTTTAGCAAGCATCAGAATTACATTAAAGCTTATAGCAAAAATTACTACGCCCTGCCTTTAAAATTTCTGATTAACTAGATCTGGGATCAGGTCCAAGTTTTGTATTTCTAGTCATTTCCCAGGATATGCAGATGACTTTTCAGTGTGTCTTTGTCCAAAAACAGAAAAACACTGGATAATAGGGTACCCCAAAAAATGCAGACTTTGGCCATCCTATGCAATTTTTGTTTACTTCTTTATTATCGAAACTTCAAAATTATATAATTACAGTTTTATTGTAAATCCTATTCTTGTGACTCACCCCTCTAACTGGGTAAATTATTTCATTACTACTATAAAATGTAGTAAAAGTTGACTTAGGTAAAGGGAAATGACTGGATTTTATAGGACCACCTTTACCTGGTTCTGCTTTTTTATCTGTGCTGTGTCAGGTTCCTTTGTTTTAATGTGTTTTTTTAGCAAAGATTCATGCATGTAGCAGTACAGAGAATTATCAGATATATATGTGTGTGTGTGTGTGTGTGTCTCTCTCTCTCTCTCTCTCTCTCTCTCTCTCTCTCTCTCTCTCTCGGCCCAGTGCACAAAATTTGTGCACCTGGAAGGAAATCCCTTAGTCCAGCCTGCACTCTCTCCCAGTCCAGGGGCCTTCAGGGGATGTCTGACTGACATCCCGGGGCCTAAGCCATCAGTCAGACATCCTTAGTGCTGCCATGGAGGCAGGTGAGGCTCCTGCCACCACTGCTGCACTCGCAACCATGAGCCCGGCTTCTAGCTGAGCAGTGCTCCCCCTGTGGGAGCGCACTGACCACGGGGGGGGGGCAGGGGGTAGTTCCTGTGTTAAGTGTCTTCCCCGCTAGTGGTCAGTGTGCATCATAGCGACTGGTCATTCTGTTTGGTCAATTTGCATATTAGCATTTTATTATACAGGATGTACATACTATCTAATAAAGAGGGAATATGCTAATTGACCCTCACGCTGTCACAAATATGGTGACACCAACAGCCAATAAGGAATATGCTAATTGACTGTCCCTCAAAGATGGTAGTGCCTACAGCCAATAAGGAGGGAATATGCTAATTGATGCCACGCCCTCGAAGATGGCAGCACTCATAGCCACAGGATGGCTGGCAGGGGTGGATAGTTAAGGGCGACTGGGCTGGCAGGGGAGGGCAGTTGGGGGCAATTGGGCCAGCAGGGGAACAGTTAGGCTTTCATGAGGCTGGCAGGCAGAAGTGGTTAGGGGCAATCAGGCAGGCAGGTAGGCGAGTGGTTGGGAGCCAGCAGTCCAGGATTATGAGAGGGATGTTTCAGATTGGAGAGGGTGCAGGGTGGGCTGAGGAATAACCACCCCCCCAACCCCAATGCATAAATTTTGTGCACTGAGCCTCTAGTGTATGTATAAACACACATTTATCTGGGACTTTCGGGAAAGTGTTATTGTAGGAGGGGGTCTAAGGTTGGAATTGGTGCATTAATACCTAGTCTTGGTAAGCTATTGAACTAGATTTGAGACCTTGGAAAAGTTAACTGCTAATAATTTTTTTTTTCTACTGTGAAAGCAACCAGTTTGTATCTTAAAGAGATCTTCCAACTATTAACAGTATCATTTTTCCTGAAGCTATCTATTATAAATATGGCAGTTCTCATATTAACTGGTGATGTAGTGCATAAGTAGCATCTCAGTGAATTGGATCTCCCTAGGTGATGATCAATTAAATAATCAGTAACATTCGGGAGTCTGTCTCTGGAACATAGAAGTAAGAAGGTTCTGGTTTATGCATAGTTGTTAATAAAACAAGGAAAATAATAGTGTCATTAACCTAATTTATAATCTACCATTTGTAACATTTTCCTTCAGAAAAATGTAAAAGAATGAATATTTGAGTCAGCTCTGCTTTTGAATGCCTCTATATTGTGATTGTCTGAAGCTTGGTGAATGTGAGAAGGTAATAGATCAAAGTATAGAGAGTGACTTTTTAAAAATGAATTTTAAGAAGGAGTTTTCAAGTTAAAGTTTGCTACTTTATCAGGTGTGACTTTTTCTCATATTTTTAATATGTGAAATTTGTATTCATTTTATAACCTATGACAGTCTTATAAACTGTTGGTAATTTGGTGATTGTCACTGCCTGTGAATTCTTGAACTTGATCTAACTATAGGTATTGTCACCTCAGTTAAGTAATGTACATATTTTGAACTACTTGTTGAGTTACTTGCTAATTAAAATGCCTTCAAAAATATCACACTCTGATTCCATATTGAAATAAGTAGACTTGGAAATCAAGCAGCAGGTTGTAATTTTCATCATATTTAATCACATATTTGTTGTTGGAAGAGTGACCAATTCTTTATTTTTTTCTGGCCATGAAAAGCAACAGTCAAGAGTTTTATTTACTCTAAGGAAGTTACCTACAAGAAGATGAAGCTATTATGTTTTGCAAAGGGATTGTTTAATTAACATCTAAGACAGAAGAAATTACTAAGTGTCCTCAAATACATCAAAGACAACTAGAGACTGTAATGTAGTTGATTCATGCTACACTATCATTAAGGCATTGAGTCATAGTTTAATTGACACTTTTGCTGTCATGGTCTTACTATAAAATAATCTTGCAGATAATGCTGTGTCGATTCCAGAAATGTGTTCAGTTGAAATGAAAAGGATTCATTTCTCTTGTACATTGTCAATTTGTTGAACTTACTGCTCCAACAGATGGCATCAGCTAAGAATATCAAGTTTGTCCATGAAAGATTAGGTTAGACTAATTTGTGAAAAATAGAGCCAAAATAGTGAAGTCATAAATGATGACTTCAGATTTTATACCACTTTTAAGTCCGTAAATAAAACCGTAGATTTATATTTAAAGGAACAAACTATGACATCGGCATTTGCAGACAGACTTTATATTCAGGTGCCAAACTTAAAGATAGTTGTTTTGTATTAGTGATAGTAATAGAATGGAATGAACAGGACTGGCTGACCCATACCTAAAACCATTCTGCAAACCACCCTTCAAGTTCCTGGATTCCATACTAGCTGACTTCTTTTGAGTCATTCCCTAAGCCTGGTTTCCCCCTCTTGGGTTCATTAATCTAGCTGGTGTACATAGCTCTTCCATATACTGTATATTTGTCAGCATTTCTTTGTTACTAATGCTGTTCATTCCATGAGTGTATTTTTGTGCTTTATGATTGCTTCATTGAATTGGGTCAGGCAGGAGAGAGATGGTATACTCATGTGCTCTCCTAGCCCTTTTGAACTAGGAGTCTGTTGTAGTGCAAGTAGAGAATTTTAAGGGTTTTAGAAAAATGCACATTTGCATGTAGTAACATGCTTTGAATTTTGCTTTGGCATTTGTGTGAAACCATGTGACATGACCATTATATTTTCTAATCAGACTTGTTTTCTCCATGCATTAAGTATTGCAGTCATACTTGACTAGATTTGATAATGTGTAGCTTGTTTGATATACACTGCAAATTTTTTTTCTTAAAGCTTAATTTTACAAATGATTATGAAGCAATAGCACATTTGTTTTAATCACAGGTTTTGGGCAAATTTTGACCTACCTGATGTTTTAACATTTCATTTTTATGTTACAAAGTTTAGTTTTAAAATTCCTAAGTGAAACTTGACCAACCACATTCTTTGTGAATATAGGTACATGACTGATGGAATGTTACTTCGTGAAGCTATGAATGATCCCCTCCTGGAGCGTTATGGTGTAATAATTCTTGATGAGGCACATGAAAGGACATTGGCTACAGATATTCTCATGGGTGTTCTGAAGGAAGTTGTAAGACAGAGATCAGATTTAAAGGTAAAGTAATTTTTTTACTCATTCATAAAGCATATGTGTAGCTATTGCTGTTTTTCTAATCTACTTTGCTTTGTCTTCGTTTTAGATTTGAACTATACTCCTACTTTTGAGTAATGTATTTTTAAGCCAAACCTTTTCAATTTCTAACCAACCCAGGTTTTTTGTTTGGTTGTTCGGTTGGTTTATTGTTTTGTTTATTTTGTTTATTTTTATTTTTTAATGATCTGCTAGCAGGGTAGTTTTGTGACCCTCCTGCTCACCCTAACCTTTATTAAATACTGAGATCTCTAAGGATCAAATCTTTATGTTTCAACACAGTGCTGGTGAGTGGGAGTAGCTATAACCAGAACAACCCACTTCTTAGAAATTCATTTGCTTATCGTAGTGTGTTTGTTCTTTCTGTCTGTTATACCATTTGTGCTCTGGCCAGTTTTACTATGTTGATAAGGGCTTAAAACTGACTAAATGTTCTGACTTTTTTTATGTCTGAGTATGTTTTCCTTATAATAACTAAATTATGCTTATAAAGAATGTATTTGAAAAACTATATGAATACTACCATTATTGATTAAGCTTTATTAGTTATTGAAGTTTTGGGGAGAAAGTCAAATAGAAATCAAGTAGAAATTAATTCTGTAGTGTAGAATGTTTTGAGGGGGTTTCTATTTAAGTACATTGTTAATGAGTTATATAATATATGACTTACATAGAAGGATGGTAATTACATGGTTGTGCAGACCTGCACCTGAACAACCTTTTGTAGTTGTGGCTTTTAAAGAAGGAAACCTATGTTTATTTTAGGAATCGATCAAGGAAGTCATGCTTATTGAAAGTGATTTGGAAGAAAAGATAAAGTTTATATCAGCCACTGATTCTTTTTGTTTTTTTCCCATATGCAAGGTTCTTGTTTTCTGTTTTAGTAAACGGAGCAGTAATCATACCACATATTATGCCTTTTACAAATTTCTTTTATGTATTATGTAATTTTACAAATTTTTATGTTATTGCTTCATGAAGATAATATTGTAGTCTATTGGGTGTCAGGTTTATATCTCATTTTATTAAATGTAAATAGCTTACTATAGTTCAATTTTACTGTATTTGATTTTTTTAATCACAATTTATTGGTATGAAAACTTGTAGAACTTATACACATATAGAACAGGAAAGATTACTTGTTTTTTCTTTAAGACCACATTAGAACCCTTGACAACTTGATAATTTACTGTTTTGTTTTTGTGTGTGTCTTTTCTTTTTTGCCAGGTTATAGTTATGAGTGCTACTCTAGATGCAGGAAAATTCCAAATTTATTTTGATAACTGTCCTCTCTTAACTATTCCTGGACGTACACATCCTGTTGAGATCTTTTATACTCCTGAACCAGAGAGAGATTACCTTGAAGCAGCAATTCGAACAGTGATCCAAATTCATATGTGTGAAGAAGAGGAGGGAGATCTTCTACTTTTCTTAACTGGTCAAGAGGTATCATCATTATTTGCTTCATTATTTAGCCATTATCGTATTATTTCTATATGTAACAACTTTTAACTTAAGAAATTGGCATATATTAACCATTTTTAAATACCAACATTAAAATTATTTCTTCAACATGATTGTATTTATATACCTTTTTATCCATGCACTCTTAAGAATACTTTTTTATACCATTAGTATTATGTTCTAGTTATCCTAAGAATGTTAAGTGCTTTCAGAATTTCAAGATTTAATAATTTAGTCTTGGTTTTGGAGAGACTTAGATGGGTTAGTAGTGTGTGGTCATTTGCACTTTTGCTGAAGTGTGAATTTTAGTCACAGCTGATGTGAAATCAGGTTATGATAGTTATTTAAGCTTGAGAGCGAGCTCAGGTAACTTAGTTGCCCATCCACAGTCCAAGAATGTTTTTGTCTTTTTTCACATGCTTGCTGAGGATTGGAAGGAATCACTGAAATTTCTTAGTTAGAAATTATCTCATTTTAAGATATGAATTTTAGCCCTGGTGGATATGGCTCAATTGGTTAGGTCGTGTCCAGTGCATAAGGTTGCCAGTTCGATTCCTGTTCAGGGGAAATTTTTTAAAAATCTTAAATAGTATCTGTATAAAATGGTTTTTATAAGGCCTATTAAGAAAGGATTTTCTTAGAGCTTATCATTTGCTCTAATGGGCTTTGTGAATTTCTAGAATGTGCTCCTTAAACTAATAAACATGCACATCACTTAGAAAACCTGCAGATTCTGATTCAAACGTCACGTGGGGCCTGAGATTCTGTATTCCTAGCAAGCTTCCAGGTAATGCTGCAGTTCTCAAGGGATAAGTAGCAAGGTTCAAGAGTGAGCAGTGCTATCCCGTTAGAACTTCTTCAATGCTGGGGATATGCATATCTCTGCTGTTAATATAGTAGCCACCAATGACATGGCTTTTGAGTATTTGAAATGTAGCTAGTGAGGAAGGACTGAATTGCAATATTTTAGAATTTTAGTTTATTTTTAAATTTAAATGTCTACATATGCTGCCCCCCTCTCTCCTGTATGTTTTTGTATGGCTACTAGTTAAGATTTGCTTTTACATTTTTAAAGAGTTGTAAGTTAAACAAGGAATATGCTGCATGAATGGTATATGGATACAAAGCCTAAACTATTTTGGCCCCTTATAGTGAAAGATCTGACCGCTGTTGCAGAACATTTTTGCTCAAGTGTGGTCAATGGATTGCCTGCCTAGGGGAGTAGAGCTTGCTAAAGCAAAGGAGGTTCTTGACCCTTTCCAGACATGCTGAGACAGGTGAAATTTGAGAGTGAAATATAAGAATCACATCTTCCACAAGCTTCTGGGCCATTTTTATATTTCCTTAGGTTTAAAGTAATCTTTTCCAGGGAAATGCTTTAGAGGCTTTGGTACGTAACTGCCACCACCTAAACAGTTTTGAGGGAAATGACCCCTAGTTATCTCAAAGGTCTGCTGTGTATCGCCTGTCTCTACTAGGATGTGCAGTATTTGTGTTTGTTTTGATAGGGATCCTCGGTATATAATATTTGAGTAATTTTTTGTCCACTTCTTCAGTATTGTCTGTATAATTTGTGCACTGTTGGCTATAGTTTCTTTTCTGTAGAGTAAATTTTTTCAACCTCAACACTATTTATGTTGAAGACCAATTCTTTGTTGTGCGGTGCTGTGTGCATTGTAGGGTGTTTATTAGAATATCTGGCCTCTACCCCTAGATGCAGTAACATTCCCTCCCCTGGTTGTCCTAGCCAAAAATGTCTACAGACTTTGTCAAAGTCCCTTGAGGGATTAAAAATTATTCTCGGTGAAGAATGAATCATACTTGTTATTTTGGGGGCTGAGGAATAAGATGTGTTGCAAATTCAGTTTTTTACAGATAGACCTCTGTTAATATTAGTCTTCCTTTCTATGCATTTTAAATGAAAGAAATTTTGTATATTGTGTAAGCAAGAGTACCAAATGCTTTTTGATGGCTTTATAAACCATATTTTGTTGAGGTATTCATTTTGTCCATTTGTGTCTGGTCTTTATAGTTTCTCACGTCTTCCAAAATGCATAGCATATTTTCTTAAATGACTACTAAAAATAATTATGTTCAGGTAACCAAGCATATTAGAATTCTATCAGAAATATCAGATGTCCTCATGGTGAGTACCTGAAAGACTTTTATAAAAAGTTGACTGCAGGCCCGGTGCATGAAATACGTGTGTGAGGATGGGAGTCCTCCACTCAGCCTACACTCTCTCACAATCTAGGATCCCTCTAGCAATCTGGGACCACTGGCTCCTAACCACTCACTTGCCTGATCACCACTAACCACTCACCTGCCTGCTTCACTACCCCTAACCACCTCTGCTTCAGCACCTGCCCACCACGGCAGTCATCTGTCTTGCCTCCACGACTTCATCTGGAAGGTTGTTTGGCTATCCAGTCTAATTAGCATATATACTTGCATTATTATAGACCAGAGGCCCAGTGCACAAAAATTTGTGCACTCGGGGGGAGGTGGGTCCCTTAGCCCAGTCAGACATCCTTCTGGCAGCCCAGGAGCCCTCGGGGGATGTCCACTTGCCAGTGGGGAGCAGACCCAAGCTGCAGTCGGACATACTTAGCGCTGCTGAGGAGGCAAGAGAGGCTCCCACCACCACCACTGTACTGGCAGCTGGCAGCCTGGCTTGAGGCTGAGCAGAGTTCCCCCTGTGGGAGTGCACTGACCATCAGGGGAAGCTCATGCATTGAGCTTCTGCCCGCTGGTGGTCAGTGTGTATCATAGTGACCAGTCATTCCAAATATTTCTGCTGTTAGGGTCAATTTGCATATTACCCTTTTATTATACAGGATAGAGGCCTGGTACATGGGTGGGGGCCAGCTGGTTTGTCCTGAAGAGTGTCATGGATCAGGGTGGTGGTCCAGCTGGGGTGAGGGGTTGAAGGCCATTTTCAGGCAGGCCACAGCCCCTTCAGGGTGGAGGTCCCTTCTGGGGTGCCTGGCCATCCTGGGTGAGGGGCTGATGGCTGTTTGCAGGCTGGTCACAGCCCTCAGCACCCAAGCTCCCAGCAAGCCTGGCTGGAAGCAGGTATCTGGAGTTTATCTTGTATAATTGAAACTTTGTTGCCTTGAGTAGAGGCCACAGCCTGCCTAGCCAGGAAGCTTCCTTCATCGCTGGAGCAATGAAGCCTTCTGTTTGCTCTAGCTTAGTGGTTGCCAGCCGCCATCTTGGGTGGGTTAATTTGCATATAGTCACTCTGATTGGCTTGTGAGCATGGATTGGGATGTAGCAGAGTGACAAAATTAGCTTATTACTCTTTTCTTAGATTAGACTGGGGGCCTGATGCATGAAATTCTTCCACTGGGGGAGGGGGTTCCTCAGCCCAGCCTGCCCCCTCTCACATATTGGGAGCCCTCAGGGGGGTGTCCTACTGACAGCTTAGGCCCTCTCCCTGCTCCCCTTGGGGAGCGGGCCTAAGCTGCAATCTGGCCTCCCTTTGTGGGAGGCAACCAGGCTAATCAGGGAAGCCACCAGCCCCATCACCCCACTGCTGCAGCCACTGCCAGTCATCGCAAGCCACCAAGGTGTTTTCATGAACACGGACTCCAGTCCCTTCACAATAAAAAAATGACAACTTTCTTATAGGCATTTTCAAGATGTGTCTTTCATAGGATATGATGTTACTTTTTTTTTTTATCCTCACCTGAGGATATGTTTCCATTTATTTTTAGAGAATGTGGAAGAGAAGGGAAAAACAGAAACATCAAAGTGAGAGGAACCCTTTGATTGGTTGCCTCTTGCATGAGCCCTGACCTGGGCCCCAGCCAGGGAGGATCCTACAGCCTAAGTACATGCCCTTGGTCTGAATTGAACCCAGACCCTGCAGTCAGCAGGCTGAGGCATTATGCGCTGAGCCAAACCGGCTAGGGCAGAATATGACATTTCTTAGCCCTCCAGCAGTGGACCTTCATTTTTATTTTTTTCCCAGAAGTGTGGTGGAAAAACCCTAGATTGCTTTTTTGGATTGTTATTACCCAAATTAGTAAGAATGTTACCAGTGGCATACAGGGAGCTTAGCCAGTGAGCGGTCAGAAAAAGGTGTTTCCTCTGTAGTTCACTCCAATCACTGGCTCCACCCCTGTCCCTTCATTCCCAGCTGCACCCCTGTCCAGGTCTGTAAGCTTTGGCTGAGGCTGTAGGCCTGGGCAGAAGACCCCCAAACCCCTCCGATCGCCAACTTCACAGAGCCTAGGCCTCTGTGATCACCAGCTCTAATCCAGACCCTTGCTTTGCCAGCTCCACCCGTGCCCAGATCCCTGCGATCTCCGGCCTTGTCCTGCCCAAGCCTGATGCCTCTAGCCCAGGCCTTATGCCTGCCTGAGTAGGGCACCCTCATACCCCTCTGATCACTGTCTCTGCCCCCGCCCCCTCTAGTCACCAGCTCCACCCTTACCCATGCCTGGGCAGGGACCCCCACCCCCCTCTGATCACCTGTTCTGCCCCACAGGCTGCCCACCTCCCCCGCCACCTGCCTGGCTAACAGGCCTGACCACTTCAGTGGTGGGGCTGAGCCAGACTGGGTGCTGCCATCTTGTGGCTATGGGGGTGGCCATCTTTGTGATGGAGTGATGTCTAATTTGCATATTACTCTTTTATTAGGTAGGATAGATATTTTTTGCAGTTGATATTTTGGCGACTTTCCTATAGCTCGGGAAGGGAAAGGAGCAAGCTCCTTAGTTTTCAATGAGTTTTAGAGGGGGTGTATAATATGTCTTCCAATAGAGTATTGTGGTAATGGCAGGCTAGGTTTATATGTGCCCTTTAGGTGACTAGTCTTGAAGACCTTTGGAGAGAAAGTAGCAAAGTAAATGTACTTTGTTTCATTGATTGTATATAGAAGCACTGATTTAAAGATATGTAAAACTAGAGGCTGGGTGCAGAAAATCGTGCACGGGTAAGGTCTCTAGGCCTGGATAGTGATCAGGGCCAATCAGGTCCTTACTTCCTCCTTCCCTGGCTCCCTCAGCTCTCCTGCCATCACAGCTGGTTGCCTACCATGTTCTATGCTGCCCCCTGGTGGTCAGCACAAGTCATGGCGAGTGATCAAACTCCTGGTTAAACTCTGAGGGAACAATTTGCATATTAGACTTTTATTATATAAAATAGGATAATTATTCCTCCTGTTCTTGACCCTTTGATATTTTTTCTTGGTTAAATGGTAGATTCTGGGAATTCCTTATTCATAACTTTGAATAGCATCCATGAAGTGTGTCTCATGAAATTTTAAAATGATTTTTAAGATCATATTAAATTATCATTTTGACTACTTAAACAATAGTGCCTCCACAATCAGCTGACATAATTTGAAAGAGACCAGTTTTAATTGTTGAAAGGTTGGGAAAGATTTGAATTGTAGAAGTTTTTTATGTTCTACTCAGGCTTAAAATTATGAAATGTCTTTGGGGAGCTACACTACTGAATTAGATAAGGATGTAATTGAAATACCAATTGTTTGTAAACGCATGCTTGAGGATGTTAAAACTCTTCATTTACTAAGCAACATTCTTTTTAATTTCGCTGAGTAAAACGTCTTACACATCTAGTGAGTTCAGATTTTTTATATTAGTGGTGTCCAAATTAATTTATATATGATCCTTTTAGAACTGAAAGTCTTTTCTCAAATCAGATATTCATGTCAGAAATTTCAGTATTGCTCATGACTGAGCAAATGGTTGCTTTACGTTGATGACTTGAGTTTTGTGATCTTCTGAACAGTGGTGTGTCAACTTTATCAAAGTTTATAAACTTTAGAAGAAAATTTTATTGCAGTTAAACTTAGTCTCCAGAATCTTGTTTATTAAAAACATCAGTGGTGTTTAGAGATGTCTTTATATTCCATGAAGTAGTAATTTCATTTTAGCTGCACCTATGCTTAGTAGATTGGATAGTCTAGTCCCCTCAAGTAAAGTTGGAATTATCTTCTTGTTAAAATTTTAGAATCTACAAATGTACAATTTGGCGCACTTAGCTTTCTAATACTGTATATGAAATCTGGTGTTTGGTGACTTCTAACAACTTATTTCCTGTCCAAATATATGATTAAATGAATAAAGTTGTGATTATTCAGGATATTTGCAGCCATTTTCTCTTTTTATTGTAGGAAGTCTAGTTTTGTATTTATATTCAAACCTTTTGATTTGAAAGATATCTAATTTTTGTGTTTGCATACCAGCAGGGAGCATTTAATCTCTATACAGCATTTTAAAACAATATTTTATTTAAAAAAATTGTTTCGTTTGTTACATTATTTATCTTTAAGTGAAAAACATTCTTTGATTTTCTTTTAGAAATTTTAAGGCTCAAAGGGAACTGTTAACATCAAATCCTTGATAATAGTTTTCTGTGTCACAATTTCCAAGACTATCTGTTGCTTAACAAAACTAGATGCTTGAAATGACCAAAAAAAAAAAAAAAAGTTAAAGTATCCAAGAATTTTGCACGCTTTAACACCAAAAGTTGCGCTTTGACTTAAAATCATTTCAAGGAAAATTCTAGTTTGAAATAATGAAAATACGGAGTAAGTTTACCTGATAAATTTTTTTTCTTTTGTAAAAATATTGCCTTTTGAATAAAAGATAATTTTCTGATAAGGATAGCTTATGATTGGGTCCTTCACTGGGCAGGTTGCCAAATCATTCGTTCAACATAACTTCTGAGTTTAACTGAATTAATGCTTCAGTGAAATTTAAAACACACATTTCCCTCCTGATTTTTTAATTTCCTTTGCCAACAGCTAGAGCCTCTACTTACCTTACCTTTCTGTGACTCTCACACTCTCAGTATTCCGTGTGTGCTCTCTCTTTAAAGCTGGATTTGAATGCAAATGTATTGAAAGTTTTCTGTGGTGGGGACATTTTTGAAGGTGCTCTAAAGATATTTGGGTTAGCCTAGTTCTTAAGTATGTTGATACTTTGTGAAAGGTGTATGTTCTCATTAGGAACAATGAAACAAATCTTCCATATAATTGCATTAGTGATAACAGGACATTACAGCCTAATTGGCTTCTTTAAAATCTAGCACATCAATTTCTTTTAGGTTGTGAAAATTGAAAAGGTTATGACTGCAGTTAAATATTCCTGAGTGAGAAATTCAATTTTAGTACAATTTGTTGAGAATTAATTAGGACATCCAACTTTGAGAAAAGGGGCGTGGAATGCTAATAAGGCAGTTGTATGTTTGTTTGGCTACAGAAATCAATTTTTAAATTATTTTAGAAATCACAATGAAATTTGCTGAATTAGTTTGATTACTAAATTGAAAATATGCCACATAGAAATGGGACTGTGATAAATACTTAAATTGTTTTAGGGTATATTTGTTTTATTTTCAGACTCAAACTTTATTTTGTAGGAAATTGATGAAGCCTGCAAGAGAATAAAACGTGAGGTTGATGATTTGGGCCCTGAAGTTGGTGACATTAAAATCATTCCATTGTACTCTACACTCCCACCTCAGCAGCAGCAACGCATTTTTGAACCTCCGCCTCCAAAAAAGCAGAATGGAGCAATTGGAAGAAAGGTAGCATAGAAGTGCTCTGAATAAACATTTTATGTGTACTATGAGAATTGTCTTTGAGAGATCAAACTATTTTGAATTATAAAGGACTAAGTTATGGGTGATTGTGAACTGGTTTATACACTACAAAATAATCTATAGTTCAAAAATAAATAGAAAAAATACAGTTAGGTGGAATTTTGTATATCTCTTGATGTGAGAGAAAGAGCAAAACCGCTTTTCACCAAAATGGGAGGTTGGCTAGAGTGAGTTAAAAAAAGGAATATGACCAAGTGCCATCTTTCTTTCTATTAAGTCACATGGCCAAAACTATGGAGTGCCTTGGAGTCTGCTTAGAATTTTCTTTAAGGTCTAACCAAATATCATGTCCACAGGTGTGAATTGTTGATTGCACAGATCTCTTATAACAGCACAAACTACACTATTCAAATATGTGAGTTTTTGAGTGCCAGAACTGTGGATCTTACTGGTGTACGACTGTTTATGTACCTGGCACTGGAAGGGAGCAAGGGGTTTCCAACCCTGTTTCTGGGTGTTTTGTTGGGGATGGGAAAGGGATCTGAGTTTTCTATTTTGAAACAGTGCAGCCATGCTTTTGTATTTTAACACATGGTTACTCTAATAGATTCTTTGAAAATAAGATTGTGTTGTTTGAAAAGTATTGAAAACCACTGAAAGCAAGGTGTTGGCTGCCTTTTTTAAGAGCCCAGTCATTAAGTTATATGATAGCTGCATGAAGATTGCAGTTTTAAAGTTTCACTTTTTAAAGTAGGTATCATTACTTTCAGCTTCTTGATATTTGATTGTCAAGGATTAAGCTTGGTGTATATAGTTACTAACATCAAGGACAGATTAGGTCCTTATGGTATTATCTACTATAAATTTCTTGAGCTTTATATGTATAGAAAGATGTCTGACTTGAAATATTAATCATTTATGATGTACTTGTCAAATTTGGTATCTACTGCTTTTCTTATTTCTGTGTTTAGAACTAACAGATCCACAACCCTCTTTCCTATATTTTTTCAATTTTTATGCTAATATTTTCAATGATTATTGACAAATTACAGATTAATGAGGATATTTATATCATGGCTAATTCTTTAACATGGCTCTATAAAAGTTAAATGAACCAAAAACAATTTTTAATTGAAAGAATTTACTGAATGAATATGCAAATACCAGCCTAGTGGAAAATGAATTAATAAAAAATTGATAGGGGGCCCAGCTGGCATGGCTCAGTGATGAGCATCAATCAGGAGGTCACTGTTTGATTCCTAGTCAGGGCATATGCCTAGGTTGCAGGCTCGATCCCCAGTGTAGGATGTACAGGAGACAGCCTATCAATAATTCTCTCTCATCATTGATGTTTCTATCTTTCCCTCCCCTTTCCTCTCTAAAATCAAAAAAAATAAATTTTTTTAAAGTTGATGGGAATAAACCAGTTTTTTTAAATTTTTCATAGATCAGCATGAGTAGTGAGCGACTCAAAAATAGTCTGATTCTAGCTTCATTATGTTGAAGCTTCCAATTTCATAGTGTCTCTAGAACATGCTAAGATATTTTTCTTTTTGTTACTTTGTGTGCATCCTGAACTTTGGGGGAAATGAAGTTTTAAGGGATATGTTTAGTAAATAACAGTTTTAAAGTTGATTTGTTGACTAAAAAGTACTAATTTTCTGTGAAGTTTTTAGCTTGATTTTATATTAACAGAAGTATATAAACTAGCTATTTTGTAAACATTTCTGTAGGCAAGAGGAGTTAATGCATCCACCAGGCAGGGAATTTTTTTAAAAATACATTTTATTGATTTTTTTACAGAGAGGAAGGGAGAGGGATAGTTAGAAAAATAGATGAGAGAGAAACATCGATCAGCTGCCTCCTGCACACCCCCTACTGGGGATGTGCCTGCAACCAAGGTACATGCCCTTGACCGGAATCGAACCTGGGACCCTTGAGTCAGCAGTCCAGCGCTCTGTCCAGTGAGGCAAACTGGTTAGGGCCAGGGGATTTTTCTTATATGTACATTTGGCATATTTGTTTTAATTTTACAATGGTGTTTTATTTATTATTGCATAAAACTGTCATATACAAGATTTACTGTTGTCTTTTCATGTAGTTTTTCTTCATTTTGTTTTGAATTACTTTGAGAGGTATGGATCCACATCGATTCATCTCATTTTACAGGTGTGCCCTTCTTTGCTCTGTTAATTTGGGTGACAGTTCAATGCATGATACATTTTGTAGTATCTACGACTTAAACCCATGGAGTAGACTTAGTTATTTAAATCTAGTCCCAACTTGCTTTTTGTGTTCTAGTAAATCCTAAGAATATTGAGGAAAATTTTTCACTGAAAAAAGAGATTCTCCAGCAGCTGGTTGTAATACCTTGGCTTTTAGTTCAGAATCAAAGCTAAAGGTCACAATGGCACCTCATCATCCAGTGATGGTGCTTCTTTCAGCTAAAGCTACAGGATTTTTTTCTGGAAAATATTTTATCTCTTGGCATAAGTCAAATTAATCTTTGAGGTTAAGTGAGCACTGCCATAGCCTTCCTGGATGATACAGAGAGAGAGGGAGGACTTCCTTGGCAATTGATACATCATTCTTATTTTAAAGAACACTTGAAGCCCATGTTTAAGAGAAAATGAAAAATTTTTATAGAAGGATAGTTCATACAGGAAGATTTCCTCATCAAATCATATATTTTTGGTGCTGAATAGGAAAGCTGTCTGAAAAGAGGTGGAGGGATGCCAGTTTTTAGCTCAAGGTAGCTGAAACACACTGGTCAGGCACTACCCATGTCTAATCTTCCTTTACAAACTGTAAAAGCTATAATAGACTATCTGATTTATCTTCTAAAGTTTCTAACCAGTTTCCCAAATATATCTAAAATATAACAAAACAAAAAATAAGCTATATTTGTATGTAGGTAGATACTTTAATTAAAAAGTTCAATTGAGCCCTAACTGGTTTGGCTCAGTGGATAGAGCGTCGACCGTTGGACTGAAAGGTCAAGGGCATGTACCTTGGTTGTGGGCACATCCCCAGTGGGAGGTGTGCAGGAGGCAGCTGATCAATGTTTCTCTCTCATTGATGTTTCTAACTCTGTATCCCTCTCCCTTCCTCTCTGTAAAAAATCAATAAAATATATTTTTTTTAAAAGTTCAACTGGTTCTTAATAATTGTTTTGAATGCAGTGATATATTACGTTATCTTTGAGATTGTATATTTACCCAAACATCTATTTTTGATTCTCGTGATCTGCCTCTTTTTCTTGTATTATAATTTGTGATTTTCCCTACATGGGCCCTTTTGCTTAAAATGTTGAGGTTTGGTGATAGAAAATTTCCTTTGTAGATATTGAAAGATGTACATGTGTGGAATAGGATATTAATCAAGGAGTGTTCTATCAGAGAGATATTCTACATGGTAAACTGATATTGCTTTATTAGTGATTCTCTTTTTATGGTATGTTTCTTTTTGAATATTCAAAACATACTAGCTTTTGTTGAAAAAGAAAGTTGCTGTGATGAAATAAATGAAATTTTGAATTGTTAAATATAAGTTTTTATAACATTGGGCATTGAACATCAAACCTTATTTCAAGTTTATTTACTGGATTGAAATTTGATGTTAGTGAAAGTTAATGGCTAATGTTACTGTCATTTGAATTTTACTTGACCTGTAATAAAATTGATATACTGCTTATTTCTAAACAGGTAGTTGTGTCAACTAACATTGCAGAGACATCTTTGACAATAGATGGTGTGGTATTTGTGATTGATCCTGGATTTGCAAAACAAAAGGTACATGTTTTAGTATGACAGTCATATACTCTATAAACAAATTAATATAAGCTTAACAGTAGTAGTTACTACTACTCATTTACTGGCTGAAATTTACTTTTTAGACTTTTTAAAATCATTTTTAGAAGACTGCATTAAGAACTTTTTGTATTCTATATGGCTCTCAAAAATTAAGTCCATTTTAGTGTTTACTTTTAGATTTTTTTAAAGGTTTTATTTCTCTTTAAGTTTATATTTTCTTTGTTTTTATATAATAATGGTGTTTTGGTTTGTATGTTTATTTAAGGAAGATAGGGGTACTAATAGTACAGATTATCATCCTTGCAGATCAGTTACTTACCAACTAAATTAGAATTTCTATGAGATGACACACCTAGTAATAGTACTAAATACCAAGTACTTTTGTCAAGTGAAGTGACTACTCAGTAAATACCGTATGTTTTATTATTCAAACACATTTGATTACATTTTGTGAGTATGAATGAGAGAATTCGTTGTACATAGTATTCATATTTTTGATGGAAAACTTCCCTTTAAACTGAAAACATGTAACTAACTTGAACCAAGTTTTAAAATATTTTTCTTGATGCCCACTTTGAACATCAGGTGTTGGAATTGACGGATTCTTTTCAAGCAAAAGTTTTCAGCACTATTCACTAATAAGGGCAAGAACTGGTAGAAATGAGATTTTTAAATTAGAAAGAGTAAAGATATCTGTGTGTTAGATAAGAGCTTTTCCATGTTAGCTTGAGTCTTTCAGAATGATGGAGTCAGAAAAGGCTAAAAAAAGTTAAGGTAAAGGATGACAGATTCTGTTTCTGTGGGAGCATGATTTGTGGTGGTCATCAATACTATGTTTATTTTGGGATTAGCTGTGGGCTTTGGGTACTTCCTGTAGATCACAGTTTTGAGTTTAATTGAAGAATCATTCTGCTGTTTATGTTCGAATAGGTGTACAATCCTCGAATCAGAGTTGAATCCCTTTTGGTGACAGCTATTAGTAAAGCTTCAGCCCAACAAAGGGCTGGTCGTGCTGGACGTACCAGACCTGGGAAGTGCTTCAGACTTTACACAGAGAAAGCTTATAAAACAGAAATGCAGGTAAGAGGTTTATTGTATCCTTCCTGTATGTTTGAAAGGTTAAGCTGAACTTGTTACCAGAAGAAAATTGCTTCATTTATTTCATCTTGCCTTTTGGCACCATACACTCCTTACTATTTTTTCTGGTCAGATTATGGTGTAATCTAGCAATGCAACTCTTGTTATAGCTTGAAGTTGAGGTGGATGGACAGCAGCACTAATACTTAGAGTACCAGGAAGATAGTTTACAGAAAGTGAATGCTCTCAAGTCTGTTCCACAAGTATTTTTCTCATCTGAGTCAGTGGTGTGGGAGTGATGTCAAAATAAATAGCTAAGGAGGAAGATAACAGATATGTTTTGTTTTCTGGAGCAAGATTTGATTAAGGAATATTTAACAGAACAAACACTTTTGTTTTTTGCTAGGATAATACCTATCCTGAGATTCTGCGTTCTAATTTAGGATCAGTTGTGTTACAGTTGAAGAAACTTGGTATTGATGATTTGGTGCATTTTGATTTTATGGATCCACCAGGTATGAATTCTCAGTACATTTCATCAAATCTTATGACCATAATTGGCTGTCTTTCTCTGTATTCTATTTAGTACATATATTAAAAACATTTTGCCTTTTCTTCCAGTAAGCATGAAAATAAATCCTGTGTGTTAGCATTAAAACTAAAAGAGTGACAATTATATGAATCAATTTTTTCCCCTTCAGAATAACTAAATTATCCTGGGAATTATTGACTAGGCATAAAATGAAAGGTATTTTCTAATTTAATTTTTAGAAAAAATAATTTGATGAACACATTATTGAATGAACAGTTACTGATGAAGGTGACTATTTTAACTACTATACAAGAAAGTTGTAATTCTATATGATTCATTGTTTACTAGATCTCGTTAATTGAATTTCATGACAATTTGAGTTTTTAGTTTGGTCAACTATAGAATGAAAAGACTGCTTATAATGCCTTTTACTTAGTCACACTTTTGCTTGCTGAAGGCAGCTTGACTAATAGATTATCTTTGCCCCCTAGCTCCTGAAACTCTGATGAGAGCCCTAGAACTTTTGAATTATCTGGCTGCTTTAAATGATGATGGAGATTTGACTGAATTGGGATCCATGATGGCAGAGTTTCCTCTAGATCCACAGCTCGCTAAAATGGTTATTGCAAGTTGTGACTACAACTGTTCTAATGAGGTCCTATCTATTACTGCTATGTTGTCAGGTAATAGAGGGAAAAGAACTAAAAAAAACCCAGCTCTTCAAAGTTTGGGTGGACTTCACTTTTGGTTTTGTTTTTTAACATTTAGTATTATAGTGCATTTTATAGATGGTCTTAAGGAACTCCATTTGTTTCCTAAATATCATGTAAATATCTTTATAATTACATATAGTATTTAGAAAAGTAAAGTAAGTCATTGTGCACAAAATATAGTAAAACCATTGGCTCCCTTTAGTGCAAATAAAAATTGAAATAAGAAAAAAACTAAGTCTGAGCACAATTGTAACTCAGTTCTTTGGTAAGTCCGTCAGTTTTGCGCTTTATTACTGACAATATGAGAAGAACTTTGTTCTATACTTCGCACTATTAAGTCAGCCTGAGACAAACCCAAAGTAAATTTTTTTCTCCTTGTGTACATACATGTATTTCTGTGGCAGTCAAAGATGAATTTTAAGCTTAGTATCAAATAAATAGAAATAGTAATGTATAATTTTAGCCTTAAGATCTAACCTGATAATTCTTTTACTATCGATGACAGACACTTGATAAAAGAAATATACATGAGATAAAATTGTTAATTTTGAAAATTGGAACATTAAGCAAAATAAATAGTCCTATTTTAGTAGCAGTAAAGCTTAATTCACCATTGAGTAATACCTAGGAAGTTAGCATTTTCCAAAAAGAAGAAATATTGTTTACATATAAAGGAACACTATTATGGTTAAATATGTTTTTATTCTACTAGTTTTAGTATTGGAAAGAACTGACTTCCAGTCATGGAGTGGTTTATTAGTCTTAATTACAACTTAATGCCTCAAATAATTCGAAATCTTATGGAATTAAAGAATAAATTGAAATTTTTTCTAAATATAAAAATTTTGGCCTACTGCAGATCTATGGTATATTTTAATGGTGTGAAATTTGTTTTAAGAATTAGCTAAAATGTTTTTTGCAGAGTTATGACTGATCAGACTCAGAGCAGATGGGCAGGGCAGTGTATTGAATCATTTTAATTAAATTGTAGTCTCATTTGCGGAGGTGGTGGTAGGTTGTTGTCTGCCTTTCTTATTATATGTTGTTGGATAGATTTTTCCACTGTGCTTATCCCAAGATTTTAGTTTTTAGGTCAAGAACAGGACAAGAGTTATCAGATTATTTGTGTATTTACTGTATATTTATTGTTACCTATCTAGTTTTTATTTTTCCTAGTTCTCTTAATCAGGCATACACTTACCATTGAGTTAATATTAGTCCCTTTAAAAGGTGGTCATTGTGATACAGTTGATATCTTCCAAATATGTCATACTTATAATAGGAATTCTACGAAACATAGGGTTTACTGGTCGTCATCTTCAGCATATTAAGGGAGTGAATATTTATGTGCAGCAGTTACTAAGAATGGCATTTGGGGGTGGGAAATGTTGAAAGGCAAGGAAGATGTCGTGGAGCAAAAAGATTGCTGAGCTTGGAATGCTGTGTTTTCCATTAAAATAGTTTCTGAAGTTTATAATGCAAATCAGGTCATAGAGTGCTACTTATTCCCACTAACTGGTAGCTAGTTCACGTTAACTTTCACAACTACGCGAGGTTTATGTACTTTAATGGATTACCTTGCTTCAGTTACATTAAGCAAGACTTAATATTTACTGTGATCATGTGTCTTTGTCTCTCTTTGGCTTCTTTGGCATCTTTTTAAAGGGAAACTGTATGGAAACAAGTAATTTGATACTGTATATGATTTCATTGTCGGTTATTCCCATTCTATCTGAACTGATAATTATTTGAATTGACAAGGTTTTAAAAGCTTTAAAAATGTGTTGACAAAGTCCCAAGCTGTTAAGTATTTTTATTTTCATATTGCTTTTATGACTATGGAATTGCTAAAGTGAATTAAGGAAAGTTGTATTTCAAAAAATGTAGTGCACGCTTTGTAACAACAAGTTTCATGTGAATTAATATTGAGGCTCTAAACACTGTAGTTACACATTTTGATGACCCTTGAAATAATGACTGTTTCAGACTAATTGTCAACTTTTTAAATACTGGATTTTGCTTTTATATTGAGGTTTTGATTTAAATAACTTTTTTTTAAGCTTGGGACTTTATTTACTAATCTTTTTATTAAACTGCTGGAAAACTAGGCTGAATATTCATCCGAGCCTTTTTGAATTTTTTAAATTCAGAGGCGGTTTAACCTTCCACCACTACTGCTATCATCAAAACCCAAGATTTCATGATATTTTTTATGTTACATATGCTTCTGCTCACCGGTGCTAATAGTGATACCACCAGTTGGTAATAGCCACAGCACTAGGGAAAAAATTAAAGTAGAAATGTGGCAGTAGACTGGTTTGAAAGTTGTTTTTAGCCCTGCAAGTATAGCTTCATAACTTTAATAGCCATTCAGTAGATTCATTGGATGACCTTTTGAAAAATTACATCTAGCTAAAAGGCTATTGACACCATAATTCTGGTTATTGGTAGAGCTATCAGCACTGGTTTTTTTTTTTTAAATAAGTTGAGCTTTTTCTAGTATCTTGATGGCCTTCAGAATAGCTGTTTTGATGCCTACTTTTAGATTTAGTTAAAATAATCAGGTACTCTGTAGCTTTGCAACCCTCTTGTCTTACAGATGTGGTTAGGTGTTGATGTACCAAATCAAGGTAGTACAGTCCAAGATGCAGTTGGAGGCCATCCTGCCCTGCCCTATGCTCTGTGAACTGACCTAGCTAGGCCTTGTTCCTCTATCTGTGAATGCGTGACTCATCGATATGGGCGTTTGTGTTGGGCCCATACCAACCTTGTTTAGTCCCACAGTGTTTTGTTCGCCCCACGGAGGCCAAGAAAGCTGCGGATGAGGCCAAGATGAGATTTGCCCACATAGATGGAGATCATCTGACACTGCTTAATGTATACCACGCTTTTAAACAAAGTAAGTGTAAAACAGATTAAAGGCACTTTTTGTCCAAATGTCATGTGCATCATATGTCTTCATCTCATATTCATATATTTGAGACAACTTTACATTGGAAAGCCAGAGGTACTTTTTAGAAAAACTCCTGAGTAGCATTTAAAATAGAAATTGATTATCTTTTTTAAAGTTTAGCTTTTTTAAAGTTTAGCTTTATTGGGGTTGAGGGGCAATTACAGAAAGCAAAGTTCAACTTTTCAAGATGCATCATCATTATTTGAGATACCATTTTCTTACCTGTACAATTGGCAAAGGCAATTAAAAAATACAGCTGTGTACAAGTGGTTTTAGTGGAACAATCATACAACAGAAGTTGGAATATAAATTGTCATCTTTATGAAAAGCAATAGATTTTGTGTTATCAAGAACTTTAAGAAATTCACTCTTTGACCCAGAAATTAACTTTTAGTATCCTGATATGATTAAAGAATTTTAACCTCAGAATTATTTAAGATATTTTAAAGATGGAAACTACCTAAATGCTCACCAGTAGAAAGATGATTTAGTGATTTATGCTATAACCACATGATATTCTAGCTTTAAGTCATGTTTTCAGGCAATATTTAATGACATGAGAAGCATGTTATAGTTACTTGAAATTGAGGAAACATAGTAATAATGAAGTTAATGCTAGATGGTGTTGTTGGTATACATCATTTTTAAAATTAGATAAGAGGAAAACCTAAAAAGAAAAATACAGAAATAATGGTGACTGTTTCTGAAAGTGTTTGGTTTCTACATATATGTAGGATACCCTGTTGGATGACAGGCAAAGACAGCCCTACATCATCATCACCATTACCAAAAATACGGGGTTCTCAGTCATGCTGAATTTGTGGTTTCTGCTAATGTTAGATTTTTAATTTATAACATTGGTGTTCACATTTTGCACCTCTTGTTTTATTTGTAACTCATTTCTATTATCTCATGAGAATTCTATTTATACTTCTAAAGTAGTTTGTTAACTTTGGCACCTCTCTGTAGGAGTGATGGTGAATTTACTCATCTCAGGGTCCAAAAAGTGCTGGAGGGCCAATATGTGGAACAAAGAGCATAGCAGCCAAGGTTCTGCACATCTGTGTTTTACCTGTGAACCCTGGTATGAGCTCGATAGAATTGATGGTGTCAGGTGAGAAAAAGTATGGAACCCTTCTCTGCCCGGGTCTGACAAATTAGGGGCAGGTAAGGGAGGTAAATGAGAATCCAGGAGATGGTCAGTACATAGTTTACTTCAGAGCATTTATTTTATCCATCTTGTGCCTGAAGTATTAGAAATGCATACTTTTAAAGATTATCCCTTATAGGATAGGTCAGTTCAAGAAATCTCTCCTGTTGTGTGCCACGCTGTATCATACTGGTTAATATATTGTGACCATCAGACTCATCACCTACTCACAGACTGACACCTGCTGTAAAGGGAGGTCTTTGAGAAGGAGCAGATTCACTTCCATCGTGGTTCTCAAAATCCTTTGATAGTATTAACATACTGTTATAAATGGAAGTTAAGATTTCTAAAGAAGCAGATGGTTTCTTTAGCCTATGATTCTCACAAGATATTTTAATTCTTTTAAAAATGAAGAGATTCTATTATTTTGTCATTAACTGCACTAAATGAAATTAGGAACTTATGATTTAAAACTAACAACATTACTAAATAATCCTAGTTCTTTATGCTGTATTTATACTTGGGAGACTTCTGTGAAAATATTGAACAGTAGATACCTACAAAAGCTTTTTCCTACTCCTAAATAGCACTAGCAGTTAGAGAAAATGTCACGAGTTAGAATTACAGCATGTACTCAGAAGTGCAAATATCAAACTCCTAGATATATTTGGATATTTCATAATTATTGAATTTGGAATGTTTTCACTAATGATTTATTTCTAAATGATGCTATATTGTGTTAATTGAAACAATAAGTATACTTGAAAAATAACATTTCTGATTAGTCAAGAGGGTCTATTTTATTAGATGCAATGATTGATTACATAGTAAACCTAAAATTCATCTTAATATGATTTTTTCTATGCCACTTGAAAAACAACTGGATTTGAGTTATTTTGCAACGCCTTAATTTCTATGTGTGTTTGTGTGATTTCCCTATGAAATTGTTTGCTTTAGATCTTAAGTGTAGTTTACTGTATTGGCAAGAAATATATAACTAGAATTGTTTTAATGTTTCTTTTATCTCTTTCATTTATCAAATTATTTCTCACAAGTTTAGATAATGTCTGATAGTTCTGTATATCTTGACAACTTAAAGTTTGTTTGTTACTCTTTGTGTATTCTAAAACTTTAGAACCTCAGAAAAGCTTTACTCCAAAGTGTAATCAACAATACTTTTCAAAAGTTCCTGTTTTTATTGTTTTAGTTTCGACATTGTCATTGCCTTTGAGCTTGTTACAAAGCATCAACATAAGTAAAAATACCTCTAAAGCATACTTTCTCTCTGTTTAATCTGGACATATTCAGTGCTTTGTTTTAAACGTCAGTAAGTTCAGATTGGTACCTTTTATTTCTCATTCTAGATAAGTTAGTTAGTGGACATCTTAACGCTCCTTCAATTTAAAGATCCATTTTACTACCCCACCTATTCTGTTTCTGAATGTGGCTGCATTTTATAGTATGTAAACATTTATTAATATATCTGTTGTTCCTCTGAAAAGCTATTATGAAAATGAAGATTTTAATTGATAGAATCCTAAAACCAAGGAGAAAAGAGTATGTTAAAGATTAATGTATATCACAGTAGCTGGAGAAGGAGCAACACAGTTCCAACTTTTAGGTCCCCCATTCCCTCCATTTTGTAATGACCCTCAGGTTTATTTTTCAAAGGGCCTCCTTGTGATGGTGCACAAAGATGTTACTATATATTTTCATTATGCTACAGTTTAACACTTAGATGAGCAACACTAGGATAGTAGGAAGCTTGTCAAGGATTCATCAATGGGGAAATTCCTTTGATAATAAATACCTGTAGCAAAATTACTTAGACATGCTTAAATAAACATGTCTATTAAACATGTGAGTGGGGGTTCTTGCTTATTAAACATATGAGTGGGGGTTCCTGACATCCTTGTAAATTTTATCACTTGCATTTTAAACTGTGTCCAACACAAAGAGGCACATGGGTCACAATATAGTGAAGGATTAAGTACAACCAATTGATGTTTCTCTCCCCCTCCCTTCCTCTCTAAAAATCAGTAAAAACATATTTTTTAAAAAGAAAGACATGGCATTTTACCAAATTCCTTCTACTCACTCCCTCTTAGATCATGAGTTGGAAACAATAACTCAGTTCATTAAAAAAGATTTATTAAAAACGTCATTGTTTTGTCATCCAATCACCTAAAACTGTTTATTTCTGGTTTGACCCTCACTATGGGTTTTTAGTAAAGTGATAACATTGTGATTCATTTATAAAGATGATTTGGGTAAATCCCCTTTCTGGGTTACTTTGCTTACTCTTTATAACAACTTTCCTGTTTAATTAAATGATACACCTGTTTGGATGATTCATGTCCCTTCTTCCTCCCCCCCTCCTTTCTCTTCAACTTTGTAGATCATGAATCGGTTCAGTGGTGTTATGACAACTTCATTAACTACAGGTCCCTGATGTCAGCAGACAATGTTCGCCAGCAGCTATCTCGAATTATGGACAGATTTAATTTGCCTCGTCGAAGTACTGACTTTACAAGCAGGGACTATTATATTAATATAAGAAAAGCTTTGGTTACTGGTTATTTTATGCAGGTATGTGGAAAATACAGGAATACAATATAATTATTTACATAATATTGCTTGGTCCCCATAATAGTCCTTTGAATCTACTTAAACACAAAATCAACTTAAGAAAGCCTATGAATATTGGTCTTAAATGTTATATCTAGAGTCTCAAATGAACTAATATACTAAGATATTTTATGTGTCTGATGAATAACAAATACTCTAAATGGCAAATTACCAATTCAGTTAGGTAGAAATCAGTTTTAGAATTACCTTATTAGTAGAGTGTTTTTTATACCAAATGGGTATGTAGGCTGTTTTCAGGTGGTATTAGCAGCTGTTTACTCAATATAAATTTCAACCCTTGACTTTGATAAATGTATTAAGATTTCCTTGAATCTAGATCATCATATGTAGAAACTGATCACTCCAAAGTTTAAATACTCAAACCGTATAGATCATTGCTATTTATAACTAAGACATTTGGGTGTTACAAAAGCCAAAAATGTCTTTTGAGCTGTAATAAAGATGAAATAATTTTAAAATGTTTCCCTTAGTTTTAAGTGTACTATATTGGAAGCTATAGGAATGAAGTGAAACTTTTCGGGCAAATTTAGTAAACATTTATTTTAAGGAATTTAAAATTATGTTTTAAAGAACTCAAATTTTCTGGTGATAAAAGCTAAAACAAATCAGTTTATTACTTGGAATGGTATTGATTTTAATCTCTTCTGTTTCCTGCTTGTTTGTTCATTCTCTCTTCAGCTATGTCTGTTTAGCAGGATATGGCTGGCCGTAAGGCCATAGGAGCTCAGTAAATAAAATGGACTTAAAATGCACTGAGTCCAAATAAAAGCAAATTGGTGCCTTGTCTGTATTTGAATTCAAAGTGTAAGAATGTTGATTACCAGCATCCTATGACCAGTTGCTATGATGTGCACTGACCAGCAGGGGGCAGACACTCACCACAGGAGCAGCCTGCAGGCCCCAAGCCAGCCAAGGCAGGTGCCAGCAGGGTCCCCTCCCCCCACCCATCGCCCCACAGGGCTAGTCAGGCCTAGGGACCCTACCCATGCATGAATTTCATGCACCTGGCCTCTAGTCTTATTTTTAAGTACTTACACTTATCAGAGTTAGATGTTTAGTATAAAAATTCTCCAAATTTTTAACTGCATTCATAGTATGTACTAGTATATACTAGTTTCCTTTTTACATGTTCTTAAATTTGCTTTTAATAATTCAAAGAAGATGGACAAAGCCATATTCAAGCATTAATTTGTTAGAAAAAGGGCATGCATCACTTCCTTGTCAGTAGGTGCTTACTAAATATTGAAATTGAGTTCATTTTATATTTATTAATTGTTTTTATTTACACACTATTATTAGAGTTATAGAATTGGAAGGGGCATAGTTATATGCTTTAGTATTTGTTAAATATTAGATGAGAATCATCAATGTGTTTGATATTAGACAGAAGAAATATAGGCAAGACCCACATGCATCTTCTCTTTTTCACCCTTTGTTTTTCTGATTACTCAAAGTTTTTTTATTATCGTATATTGCCTGGGACTGATGGGATGTGATGGATGTGGCATCCATTTTCCTGATTAGCATTGGATGCCTATCTCCATAACCATGAGTGTGTCAAAGGTGCCACTACTCTTCATCATGGTTTTCCCAGGCCCACCCATGGCTCCCAATCCAGCATTCCAATTTCGAGACAGGAAAAGGTGCCTCAGCCGCCATGCCTATGGCATAGCCCATCACAAAGCTGGTCTTCAGGCAGTAGAAGCAGCTTGGCTGCAACTGTCCATAGGGACCCAGGACCACTGGCTTTGGTGGCTTAGCTCTTCCTTTTTATCTACTCCATGGTTGTCACCTGGTGCTAAAGAACCCACTCAAATAGTCTACAGCAGAGAAAAGGACTGGATAGTATATGTGTCAGGCTCTGGCCCATTGGATCCGTGTTAAAACTACTCAGCTGTGCCTGCTCTTCTAGGGCGAAGGCAACTATGGACAAATGGGCATGCCTGTGGTCCAAAGAAACATTATTTATGGACACTGAAATTTAAACTTTATGATCTTTCTGCAGTATCAAATGTTGGTGGATTGTTTTACCTCCCTTACCCCAATTACTTAAAGATGTATAAACCATTCTTGGTTGACAGGCCTTAAAAATAGAGGCAGTGAGTTGCATTTGACCTGCAGTACTTTGCTCATCCCTGCTTTTATCAGGCAGTGATAAATAAGGCTAGCCATGGAATAAAAGGCAAAAGGTGAGGCCTGCATGCTAATTTTATATATGGTAGCTTTACACCACTTTAGTTTTGTAACTAGCATATCGGAAGCATTGTGTTTAATTTACTGTGTTTTGGTTTCAGGTGGCACATCTAGAACGAACAGGGCATTACTTAACTGTGAAAGATAACCAGGTGGTTCAGTTGCATCCCTCTACTGTTCTTGACCACAAGCCTGAATGGGTGCTTTATAATGAGTTTGTTCTTACAACAAAGAATTATATTCGGACGTGTACAGATATCAAGCCAGAATGGTAAGCAACATCTTCTGTTCATTAGCTTTTGTTACACATTTTGCTCTGAATGGAATCTGACTTTATTATAGGAGAAGCATTCTTCCTTTCTCTCTTTAAAAAAATATATATTTCAGAATGGAAAGGAGATTGAGAGTTAGAAACATCAATGATGAGAGAGAATCATTGATCGGCTGCTTCCTGCACGCCCCACACTGAGGATGGAGCACACAACCCAGGCATGTGCCCTGACCTGAAATCAAACCATGACCTTCTGGTTCTTAGGTCTATGCTCAACCACTGAACCAAACCATCTGGGCTTTCCGTTACCTCTTCAAGGAACGTTGTATTCTATATACTTCAGTGTGTAGTTAGTGGCATTGACCTCAGAGTATGGTTGGTCTCTTAAAATCTTTGCTTTGCTAAGAGGACGGGCATTATTGGTACACACATGGGCAGGATTTGGAACCAAATATAAAAAGCTACAGTTGACTAGCATCGAGAGTGTTTTTGGAGCCATTCTCCTGCTTTGTGATTAATTCAAATTCCCCAGTTCCAGAAGTCAATCAGTCTTTATATTTTATCTGTCCCATTGTAATTGGCTCTCAACTATTTATTATTTATATGTTGGTGCTTTGGGAGCTAATAAACAGGCATAAAAATTATGCCCGTCTTTGTATCTTAGCATACTTGATTTTACAAAATGTAATCAAAACTGATTGTATTATTTTAAGCAAAATTAGCACCCCCACCCTTTGTGTGTGGGTGTTTGGGGGCTTTTTTTTTTCACCCTCCAGGAATCCATTCAATAATTTATGATGACAAACATCAGCCAAGAATGGTGGAACTGAAAGCACTTATTTAGTTGATGTGTCACTTTGCTATATATTGTGAGTCTTCTTTCATACAGTGATTTATGACTTTTGACACTTAAATTGTATAGGACATTACCATTTTATCTTACATGCTTTGTTGAGAAAAAATTATATGGCTAAACATTAAAAAGATTTCAGTCAACTGTATTCTTTGGGATATCGACTTATATTTACAGTTCTTAAAACTTTGAAAATGAAAAGATCCAATCATTTGAATACCAAATGTTTCCTTTATAGGACCTGTATTACTATAACCTCAGAGAGATTGGTTAAAATAATGTTCTAGAGTGAATAAATGAATGCCTTTATAGTAATACTAGGGGCCCGGTGCATGAAATTTGTGCATGGGTAGATGGGGGCAGGGAGGTCCCTCAGCTGGACCTGCACGCTATCCAATTTGGGAGCCCTCAGGAGATGTGCTACTGATGGCTTGGGCCCACTCCTCGTGGGTCTCTGCTCTCTGCCGGGTCTGTCTGCTCCACACCACAGGGATGGGCAAGCAGGCAGCGTCTCCAATGGTTCGCACCCTGTCCCCTCATCCGCAGCCGCACCCTTGGCTGGCCACCGCTTGCTGGGGTCCCCATCGCTGGCTCCTCCACAGCTGGCGCCCAGCAGGCCCTGCAGGGCGCTGCCTGCGGCCCCAGCTTGTCTGCTCGGGTGGTCATCATGGCGACCTCCCAGCAGGCCCTGCTGGGTGCTGCCTGCAGTGTGATTGCCTGCTGGGCTCCTGTGGTGAGGGTAACGCCATTTTGTCCCAGAGTGATGGTTAATTTGCATATTACTCTTATTAGACAGTATCTTTGAAATAATGTAAATAAAGGGTGGGGTTTTTATTTATCTTGATTTTTATTTTTAAGTTTATGGAAAGTCCAACATTAGAAAACTTAGAGCTTACTAGAATTACACATTGCTAAAAGAGGTTTATAAGGATTTAGGCAATTTATAATTTCAAAATTGATTGATATTTGTAGATTTGCCTATACCAATCACTTTATTCATGGGCAATGCCTATCTTATTTGCACTCCAGAACTTTAATTAAATGTTAATTTGGTAATTTTTTTTCCCTCCTCTGGACAGGTTGGTGAAAATTGCCCCTCAATATTATGACATGAGCAATTTCCCACAGTGTGAAGCAAAGAGACAGTTGGACCGCATCATTGCCAAACTTCAATCCAAGGAATATTCACAGTACTGAATTCAATGCTTAGAACTGAAGTTATTCAGAGGACAGCTTTAAAAGATGAATGAACTGAAAAGTTCAAGTTGTGCTCTTCACATTGGTTCAATAATGGCCTTTATTTGAAAGCTTTTTAATTTTTCTTTACAGTAAATATTCCATTCTGATTTCATAAATTAAACATTTATGCCTCCCTTTTGTGTTGACACTGTAGCTCATACTGGAAAAGTCGATCAATGTTTTGCAGTTTATTGAAAGTAGTTCTATATATAACAATGTTATAAGCATTTCTTTAGAAATGGTTGAAAATGCTTCTAAAATGTGATTATCGACCATGGTATGCATGATCGTTGTAATTGTTGACATTCCTTTTTAGAAGTTGTGAAATGTTACAACTTGTGCTTATGTAGACACAATCTTCTGTCTCAGTACAGAGGCACTGACTTCAATAAAGTCTATTTATACTAATTTTGGTCAAAGTACTTTGATACCTTTGTTCTAGTCTCTTTAAGTATGGCTTCTTTTCTTCCCAAGTGTAGGCTTATTTAAAAAGTGTAAGTATACTCTGATTACATATTTAGCATGTTCCCACAAAGACTACTCTTTACATAAAGTAGTCTTTAAAGCAGTAGTCTTAAACACACAGCTTTGCACTTTATTAATTGATTAGGATCTGATCTAATGGGATAAAGTATGTGGGTTTTATTCAGAATTGGATCTGAAAAGGAGAGCATTCTCTTCATCTTAAAATGAATTTCATAAATTTGATAATTTGTTATTTTTGTTAACCACATTTTTAACAAATCTTTTTGTTAGAAAAACAACCCAAGCACTATACTATGGGGAAAAATGTTTATTTGTATTAAATAGATAGTAGGGAATGATACTATTGGTAGATCTTGGACTTGGTTTCAGTATTGGGTGTTTTATGTGATGTACAAAAGTAATTAGTATAGTGTGTAAAATGTGCATTTGACTTTCCATTCCTGTAACAGGCAGTAGACAAGTACAAACTCTAAATCATAAATAAAATGTTTTGTGTGACCCATCAAAGGGTCTGTAATTACTTCCTTTCGCTTAGACTAAATACTGTACTCATTAATACCTGGACACCCTTCTTCAACCTCTCCCCCTTTAAAAATATTTAAATGTTAAAGGAAATTTGTAAGTGTGTGTATAGTTGGAATTTAAATATACTTTGAAGCATGAATCTAGTATGTGATTTGAGAGAGTTAATTGGGCAAATTAAAGAGTATTGCAGGCTACTGACATACTTTACAGAGTGTAGGTAGTTGTTACTAAATGATGCCTGGTGGCTTAAAGGAGTTAATGTGCTTCTGTAAGTATCTGTTTTTTGTTCTGTGGAACAATTTACATGCTGATATAATATTTTAGATTACTTTTAAATTGATTAACATTTTATCCTACATTAAGTATTGGCGACATTATCTGCTAGAGTTTTTAGAGTTAGGTTAAGAAAGTATTTGGTCAGACTTTTTCACCAAAAGGCAGCTCTTGACAAATTTATATGTTGCCTATTCCCTGTTTTCCAGTTTTGCAAGACTGGCCACATCTGATCAAAACTGGTAATTTATTATTTTGTTAACCACATTTTTAGCAAATTTCTTAATCACTGATGTTATTGGCAAAGCTATGGCTTTAAAACTCATGTTCTGCAACCCCTTTGTTTTATAGATTTGGCAACTGATTGCTAAAATGGTTACCATTTCCCATGTTCACATAGGTCTATCATGTGTAGAAAATTGTTTTCGAAGATTTTCTGAAACAATCTCTCTCACAACTTGAAACGGTAGCTTTTGATTGTGATTATATGGTAAGGAAAGAAGGCCAGCAGCAACTAGAACTTTTGACTGTAAAAGTTGAGAAAGTAAACACAGCATAGGAAGAATAGGACAGGATAAAATATATCCTGTAATCAGGTCATTTAGCCATAATCCACAAAGCCAGAAAGGGTTCTACTCTCAACTTCTTTATGTGGCCTGTGACTTAGTCCTAGAATTTAGGGTTTATGAAGTACCTACAAACACTTGGGATTCTCTTCCAAATAACTTTTAATGGCCATCCCTCTGCTCAGATACTTTAAAGAAGGCCATTACTTTGGAAGACAGCTTAATAGTTATGTTAGAAATGCTGAGCTAAAATCTGTTTCTAATTCTTCCTTCCAGAGCAAAGTTAAGACTGTTTCACAACACCATTTAACTGTCACCTTCCTTTATTCTTACTTAGGCTGACTCACCTGTTTTCCCCTCAGCCTCCTCGTTGACGTGCTTTCTGGGCATCTTGAACAACCTCAGCCAGGCATTCAGCACTGTGGTCTAAAATGGACAGCGTGCAGTGGAACTTATAATTCCCAGGGGACCAGACATGCCATCATTTCTGTTAATGCAACTTATGGCTAACATTATAGTGAAGTTTGATAACGTAAGATGATTTATATTAACCTTTCCAGCAAGCACAGCACACTTTCAGCTTATATTAATCTTACTAAAAATTTAAGGCATCTAATTATTACATGATAGTTTTGGATGTGGCTCAGGGCTGAGAAAAGACCCTTACAGACCTTGGGTGTGATCATCGTTGGAGACTTAACACATTTAAATGTATCTATAGCTCAATCTTTAAAATATCCTTTAAAATATCAAAGACATTTTTTAAAATAGCTTCTAAAATTAAGATAGGAATATCTTAATTATGCATAGTTTATAGTGAGAAACTTTTCAAATGCAGTTTTTATCAATATTAAATTTAAAAATAAAGAGATTTGGTATATACTTCATTAAACATCGATTTAAGTTTTATAGTTTCTTCTAATGTAAGAGAAAGTATGGGAGGAGATAGTGTTTTTTGATTCTACTGGCATACACTGCCCAGATCATAGGAACTTTCTTTGTTTACTTGAATTAATTTAGTTTGAACTTGGAAATTCCTCATTTTTAGGATATTTGAACTTAGCCAGCAAAAAACTCTAGCACCTGTATTATTCACTTAGCCCAAACCTGAGAGTTACTTATGTTTATAGCAAGGTTGTTTTCTTTATTATTATATGGGCATATTTTACTGTTTGAAAAGATGCTATTTTTTGTAGTCTTCATCTATAGTAATAGACTGTAATAAATGGAATCTGATTGAGAACTCAAACCATAAACATGGGAAAACCACATTTTTGTTCTTGACACCAGTTTTGTTTTGCCTATAGTATTCCTTCATAGAATTTCGGTAAATACTGCCTAGTGATGCCGATTATTGTTCATTTCATTAAGCACTAACTCTAGAAGGCATTCTGTGAGACTATAAAAATAGAATGACAGCTTAAATTATGGGCTAGTTGTAGTTTTAAAAAATGTGCAAAGACCTGAATTATAAAGAAAGGTATGGTTAATGTGTTAGTGAAAAGATTAAAGAGCTATAGTAATCAGAAAGGAAAGGTGGGTTAAGATTAGGCAAATATTGAAGAAAGTGGCCTAAATAAGCAAATTAAACAAGTATGAGCCATTCGACTGAGATTAGCTTACATCCCTGGTTCTAGCCAGTTGTCATGTCAGAATTCCTGATGGTTTTTCAAACAAAGCTGGAAACCCAAATTTATATGTAAAATCTTGTTTGAAATTATAGGGTTTCTCTATTTTTTGTTTCACGAACTCGTAAAGCTGGATTCTGGGCAGCTGTATATAATTTCTGCATTGGAAAATTTTTGTGAAGGAGAAGGAGGTTTAGTTGGACTTCAGAACATTAATTTCAACAGCACTAAGGATTTCTTAGATGATTAACATAGGAAGTTTTTTTTTTTGTTTTTTTGTTTTTTGTTTTTAAATACATTTTATTGATTTTTTTTACAGAAAGGAAGGGAGAGGGATAGAGAGTTAGAAACATCGATGAGAGAGAAACATCGATCAGCTGCCTCCTGCGCGCCCCCTACTGGGGATGTGCCCGCAACCAAGGTACATGCCCTTGACCAGAATCGAACCTGGGACCTTTCAGTCCGCAGGCCGACGCTCTATCCACTGAGCCAAACCGGTCAGGTCTAACATAGGAAGTTTTTAAAGTTGAGCTTTAATTGAGTACACATACAGTAAAGTATCACTTTTTAGCTCTGCAAACAAATGTATACAATTGTATGATCATCATAATCCATATGTAACATTTTCATCACCCCAAAGGATTTTTACCTGTCTCCAAGTGCTTGGCAGCCACTGAAGTTTCTGTCCTTTTTAAGAGTCATCCATATTGATAGATCAGTACATTCCTTTTATTGCTGAACTAGAGGCCCAGTGCCCCAGCAGCGGGGGAGGGGATACAGGAGATTGGCTGGCCAGCCCCACCCCTGATTGGGGGGGGGGGGAGGGTTGCAGGCAAGTAATTTGTATACTGGCCTTTGTGTGAATAGGTTCATATTGCTCTTGGGTAAATACTTAGGAATGCTATAAGGAATGCTATTACACAACTTAGGTCGTGTAATAAGTACATGTTTGTTTAATTTTAAGAGAAATTGCCAGGTTTAGGGTATATACATGAATGAATGGCTTGGTGTGCCAGCCAAATCTAAGCTTCAGATCATTTATTGAGATCCTAGTTGCCACCTAGAGAAACGTGGCAGAGATTGTAAGTATAGACCTTTAATAAGGGAATTCAGTAGGTGAGGGGGAGACCAAGAAAGAAAGCAATTTAGATAGTGCAGTTTCATGTTGCAGGGAGATAGGATGGTTGAGCGTTGTGAATCTAGAAGGCAGTTGGAGTTGGTAGTTTGTTCTTTAGCCAGCGTATGTAGGTTTAAGGTAGAGGCTGCAAACAGGTAGCCGAAAGAACCAGATGTAACCTGACCGTCTGTTTTATGGAGCTTCGTGGGATCTGTTAAATCAGAGCCACTGATTAGAAATGGGGAGATATCACATAGTTTTCAAATTTTCCATAGACGGGGTAAGGACAGGCCCAGCTCTCCACATTGGGGTTGTGGCTGTCCCCTCTATGCAGGCACATGTTCTTCATTTTGCCGGATTCCCTTGCATACATTTATCCCACCTACCTGGCGTCCGCAGACACAGCTAAATAAACACAGGGGGCTTTGAAGTGGAAAAGGTGTGCAAAGGCTACTTTTTACAAGAAATTGTGTGGTTAAGACACATCAAGAAGAGGAATACTTTTTTAAAGAAAGAAACTACATTTCGGCAAAACTTCCACCTGTGTCTTTAGGAGAGATGGTTTGAGGCCAAGCTTGGTGGCATTGACCTTAGAATGAGAAAACTAAGGTGAAAATGGAAAAAAGGGGTAAGGGACCTCAACTCATGGCTTCTTGGCGGGGTGGGCGGATCTTGATCTGAGTGTGAGATTAATTTCATCTTTAAAGGAGGAGAATAGTGTCTGAATGAGACCTGCCAAGTGATTTGTGAATAAGCTATGGGTTAACAAAGGGATCTTCAGGTCATGGTTGGGTTTAGATCTTAGAATAAGGTGACCAGACGTCCCGCTTTTGGTGGGACAGTCCTGATTTTTAACAATTTGTCCCGCATCCCACGACGTTTTAAAAAAGTCCCAATTTTTTGGAAAGAATGCATGACAAGCTAGGGAACGGAGGGAGATTGGGAAGGGAATATACGGCTTTCTGTGGCCATGTGGCTATTTAGCCAGGATATGAGTTTTATATTATTTTTGTTAATTTTATAATGTTAAACTTTAATAATAACAAATAATTGTTGAGAACTGATTTTCGAGAACTGCTTATCAAAGTTTGCATTGTTGATCAGTTGTTAGAATTCAACCACCATTGTTTAGACTTAATGAACAATGGCATTTTTGGGGATTGGCAACGACGAAAACCTTTTGTAACTGTCTCTCAGACGATACATATCGTACTGTGTGCTAGTAAGCTAGTTAAACAAGTGATGTCATTACAAATCAGCTATTCAGGTAATTTAGGTAAGTAATTTATTTCATAAATACATAAATTTTCTTGGACTTAGCAGATAGTACTTGTATTATTTATATTTTATAGTGGCGGCAAAAAGTCTAGCACTGGCCTTGAAAACAACACGACTTACGTCACAGAAAATTCAGAGGAAAAATAATAGAAGTTAGTATTGTTATTATTTAGAAAGAAATACAGGATTAAAATTAAAATAATAACACACTGTCCTTACCAGGAACTAATGCTGCGACTGAACACATTTTTTCTACGGTAAAGTGTGGACATCAGAAAAATCACAATTGTTGAGACTTTGAAAGCCATTTTATGTGTGAAATATAATTTAACAAATTCTTGTGAAAAATTTCATGACCTTTTAACGACAGCAGTCTACTAAAAAAATTCACTCAAATGAGAAATATGCCAAAGAATAAAATAATACTAACATAATATTTATTTATTATATTTGTTAATTGTACTTATGTTGAAATTTTTAAAAATATATTACAACTAGGGGCCCGGTGCACAAAAATTTGTGCACTCGGGGTGGAGGGAGTCCCTCAGCCCGGCCTGTGCCCTCTCACAGTCTGGGACCCCTCAGTGGATGTCCTATGATGGCCCCAGTCTGCCAGGCGCCTTGTGTGTGTATGTGTGTGTGTGTGTGTCACCACTGGAGACCTGCCCCCAGCCGCATCTGAGGCTCGGAGC